>JAPDSC010096013.1:0-41466 GCA_026290005.1 Latrodectus geometricus
ATGTATCTTTATCACAAACTCCCAAACAATTAACGAAAATATTTAATGAAACTTTTATTTACACAAATAAGTCTTATTCTATTTTATTTCAATAGTTTATTGAATAGAATAAATATGAAAACATTAAAGAGGAATTGGCTTTAATGAATATAGTTTGAAATAGACGTTTGCGAAGAAACAAAAGAAAAATACATGTTTACTTTGTACAAAATGAAAGATATGATATTTTGAAAGATCTCTTGTCGACATTTATTTACATTTTTATTTAATCTCTAATATAAATGAACATCAGTAATACCGCAATTTATTCATGTAAAAATCATATATATTCTAATTTTACTATTTCTAAATACTTAATTGTAATCTTAATCTCAAAACAAATAAAGTAAAAAAGCTTTCACAAATTTTTGAGAATACAAAATTCTAAAAAAAAAAAAAAAAGTAAAAAATATTTATGAGGAAAATTTTCTTAGGAACTAAACAAAATTGCTTCAGGGCATTAAGTACAGAATGAATATGATCACTTTTATGAAAATTATATATTCTTTGCAAATAAATGGATGATTAGATAATTTTTTATACTGCACATTTTTATTTACTGTATTTTTATATTTTTATATACTGTACAAGATATTATAAATTAAATATCATATTAGTTTTTGAAATCTCTTTATATTTATACTTATTTGATAACAAGTGAATCTTTTAAACAGTGTATGTTTTCCACAAAAACCACTTAAATCATATATTTTATCTTAACTCTTTTTCATTATTTTATAAGCGTGAAATATTCTTTTGAGATATATTTCTATAGCTAGAAGAAAAATTGTTTTACATTGCTTGTGCAAATATTGTTGCTTTCTGAATTGTATTTAATTAAATTGTTATTGAATAAAAATATTTGAGTAATTAAATGATGGTGAGTTTTATGCTATAAAAATTAAATAATATAAAAGTTAAAGCATTTACTGTATCCAAAAATGCTGAAAACATGTTTTTTTTATGGATGCAACACATTCAAACATCATTCAAGAAGAATCATTTCTTAAAATTGAGTTATTGACAATTTATGGTTTAAATACAAATAATTGACTTAATTCACTATTGCGTTGTGTGTGAAACTAAAATATGTAGTTCTCTTAATTATGTATCTCTTAATTATGTAGTTCATTAATTTTTTAAAAAAAATTTCAATTCACATATGTGAGAGTTTCTAAATATTTTAGGGAAAATACTTATTCATCCATCTCAAAAAATGTCTACAAATATGAATATCTGAAAAATTGCTTGTTTAAAAGTGACATGTAATGATATTTTAACAAAGTTCATAAAGATAAAATAAATCCATAGTTTCAGATGTATTATGGAAGTTATATTGATAGCAATTTCTGAAAGGGAAACAAAAATACCAATTAATATAAGAATTTGGAAAAGTAAGTAATTAAAGATTATTGCAAATGGTAAGTCTTTGATGGGGATGGTAAGTCTTTGAGCTTAAGAAACAAAACGTTTATATATTAGCAAGTATTGAAATATTTGCATAAAAATTTATGGATAATTTTTAAAAGTCTTTTGAAAATAACTTTCTTTAAGTACAGAATTGCTTAGTAGATTGATTTTAAATCGTTTCATCATACAAAAAGTCAGCCTCATTAGCTATGAGGAATTTAAAATTGTAATTTACGGGAATTTTTTTGAAATGCAATGCAGTTAAAATCGTGTACGCATTAAAATTTTTTTATCTCTTTGTCATTCAATTCAATTAATATCGGGAATTCCTGAAAGTTAGTATTATACAGCATATTATAGGTATCATTTTCTGTCAACAAATTTCATCAATTAAAATATTCATACAAATGAAAACATTTTTTAGATATTTTTGTAGTTTAACTATTTTAGAATGCATCCTTAACTCACTCTATTATAAATTATGCAGGTTATGATTATTCATTAAAATCTCAGTATACATTACATCTCAATATACATCTCTAATGTATCTTCATGTACTTTTTTTACACACTTCTGAAATTCGAAATCTAGGAATGAAAATTGCATACTTTTTACCATTGAGTTAACTTTAAGATTATTTCTTACTGGGACTTACACATGGGTTAAATCTTTTGTATTACTAATTGGTGTTTATAGATAATTCTGAGAAAGTATTCCTGATTAGAATGCTTACATTTTACTTTGTATGTGAAATTTCGAATTTAATCGAAATTTATTAGAAAATTCTTGACACATGTTTTACAGCAAAAAATTATGATAATACAAATAATTATGGGAAATATTATTTATGTTATAGTAATCGAATGTTACGAATTTAAAAACTTTAACTAAAAGTAATTAATATCAATTAAACCACATTTATTTCTTCTTCCACAATTATATATATATATATATATATATTATTATACAGATACTTCCATATACTTCTATTATTTTTTCCTCATTTGCTTAGACATTTTGTAAAGATTGAAGAAATTTGAAAACAAAATATTATATAAATCTCAGGAATGTTTCTTAACTATGTTACGCAATGCTCATTTTAAGCAAGATATTTTTAGCATCGATATACATTTAGAACTACTAATTCGATGTCAACATACAATTAAACAACAGTTTGATAAATTTAAATTTGTTTCTTATAAAATCATCTCCATAAATTGAATTCAAGAATAAATTTGCTTATTAAGATATTTTTAAACTATTTTACTTGGTTACTCATTTATAAAATTTTAGAAACTAAATATAATTGAGCAATTCATAGATAATTAAAGTAATAAGATTTTCAAGTTCTTTTTACTAGAAGCTAATCATTGCAATAAATTTTAAAGGCATTTTATTTAAATTAAGTAATTAAATATCTTTAACAATTTGATGTCGATTTTTTTTTTAATTTATTTATTAGCGAAACCAATAATAAATATTCACTTATTGCTAGTTTTTTTATTCTAAAAATGATGCTTTTTCGAGGAAATTTTATCCATAAGTAAATTATAATGATTTTATAAATTTTTCTTTTAAATGATGTTTTAAATTATTTTGTTTGGTTAATCATTTTCCAAAAAATTTAAGAATGTAAAATAATAAATTATAAATCTATTTATAAATAACGTATTTTTTCATTAAACTTTATTTCTGAAATTTATGATCTCATTATTTATAAAAGAAGTTATGTCATAATAGATATTTTTTCTTATTTTAATATTGTATTTCTACTGCAAAAATTTTTTTTATCAAAATTATTAAACTATACGCATATCTACTGTTAACATAATTGTTTCCCTAAAACTTTCTACTTTTAATTACTTAAGAAATTTTTATACCATAATTCTTGAAAGATGTATTTTAGATTAGATTTATTGTTGTTATATTAATTATTTGCTTGTAAATAATAAGTTAATATTTACAATTTTTAACATATCTGCTGCACACCATTAAAATTTCAACAATATGAAGCAGACACGAATATGTACAATCCAAGAAAGACATTTTTTCTGCATAAGCAATATTACACGAAAATATAAATTTGTAAATTTAAATTTTAGTGTAATACTGCTTATGTTTCAATTAACTTTGAATCCCTGTAACTTCAGAATTTACCTGGATTCAAAGTTAAATGAAACATTTAATTAAAACAATATATTAATTAATTATTGTGATGGTAATTAAAACAATCCAGACCAAGATAAGCATCGAATCGAATTGGATTTGGCTGATGGAAAAGGTACCATGCTACTGCTATAATACATGCCTTGCTAGTATTTATCGATATCATGCTGCTAGTCAGAGAAACTACTTATTGGACTAATTAAGGTATTTTAATTTTATGTCAGTCTTCGTCAACTTTAGTAGCTGGAAATATTTGGTTACGAGTCTCTAAGCAACCCATTATTTAATATTTTCAACAGGTAAATGATCTGAAGACCTAGCAGATCAGGATAACATTAATCGTGGCTTGCACTGTGATAACACTTCTGTATCGAGAAAGGTTCGAGCATGCTTGTAACACGTTATTTTATTATGTTATTATAAAAGAGTGTTTCGCTACTAAGTATAATCGCTGACATTATGATGAATAAAATTTTTGTACCAAACTACCATTACGAAATTGAAATGTGCATGTAATACACCTAAAAGCTGTCCATACTTTCATACAAAGTGATGGCCCTCTATTATGATGTCATATGCAATAAGGTGACTATCAATGTTCTCTGTAGAGACTCCAGACGGCATTATAAATCAAGGTGGTGGCATTCAAAAATATGGTTTATCTAAAACGGATGCCATGAGGCCACTCCTGCTCTTAAATATGTTGTTCTTTTGTTGTTGAATACACCAAAGTCTTCTGTCTCTATGCTGAATTATCAAGGAAAGATGATATAATGATCACTGCTTTTATAGCCCATGGTTCTCTAGACGTTATCCCACTTTATGAACAAATACTGGACGTGCTGTAAAAAGCCAATTTTCTGTTTTATGTCATATGATATGGTTGTATGGTTTTAGAAGGTCGATCTCACAGTAATCTGTCTTCTCGAGTTTAATAATGGATAATTTATTAAGATTTTACATATCATTTAGTATACCACTCAGAAATCCATTAATTCTAAAATTGCATGGTATTGGTTGGATTTCGATCAATAAAAATTGCAATAAAACAGAAGTAAAATCCGCACTCTTGATATACAAAGATTTTGCTTCTAAAAAATTCAACTTTTTATGGTAAACACATTACGTTATTATCTTGTTGTATAAATTATTTGGGAATATATTCTTTATTTTATTTGAAATTATGGAAAAATGCCGACCTTAAAAGTGTATTTTCCAAATGTGAAATCCGTAACAAAACTTTTTTTTTGAACATTGCTTATGTCGTTTTTTCCTCATGTACCGTTTAAATTCGCTAAAAGATATCATTTGCACATTCCCTTTCGAATGACCAGGAGAGTTTATACATACTTATTAATATATATATACATATTTAGGTACTAGAATTCAGATTGACTTTAACCATAACTATTTTAAGCACTTTTGGCTTAATTTATGTTTGCATTGCCATCCAAGAATTATTTATCGCCAACAAAGTGAAAATCATTATTGCAGGGTGTAATTTATCTAAAATTATATCTATGTATCTAGTGCATGTTTGTTTTCTCTCATTGAATACCCTGGTACCACTTTCATTTCATCAGAACATGTCCCATATCATAATATTCCTACTAGACACTTGTATGGTGCAAGTAAGGCTTGGTGTATTCGTGATTTATCTAAGTTCTGGCCAAATTTGACGTCATCAAGCAGAATAATATAAAATGTAGAGTGATTGTTTTTAAAATATTACCCATTACTCCCATTACTATTTCTCTGGTGTGCATTGTCTTCCTTCCAAACACCCATACATACCAAAGTTTTTTTTTTATTTTGGGAAGAAATAAGATGTTTCTATCTCAAGCAACTTATACAATCTTTTTAATCTCAGTAATTCTCTGTGCATCTTTTGAGCTAAATGTGTTGTTAAAAGCACGAGTTCAATGTTTTCGTCATTTGAAGCACAATAGAGTCCATTGCACGCTGTATGTATGGATAACTCGACGGAGCTGACACATCACATAATTGGAAAATTGTGCTTGAATTTCAGTTAAGTTCTTCCAAACAAGAAATCAAACGTGGCTGTTCTTAAGAAGCAAGTGCGATTTGGTGTTGTAGTGAGGTTTGCTGTCAAAGCTACAGTTGAAGGGAACCAATTACTAATTCTTTTTCGAGCGATGAAAGATCCGTTGCTTTTCCCATTTTACATCAATGCATTTTTCTACTTGAGCATTTTAATGAAGGGTAAACTTCGTTCAACTCCTTTTTTTATCAATTTAACCTCTAAATAAATACATAGTTATACATCATTACATAGTTATCATTACATTTTAACTCTTAAGCACATTAATGGTGGTCATTTTAAGATATTACAAACATATTTGATTTATAGTAGTTCAAGCAAATAGTAATTGTATTATATTTTTAACTCTTTATATGTAATAATATTAATAATTGTTTCTTAATTCGGAAATGAAAGTAATTCATTTGAAATTTTGTAAATTAATGCTGCAAACTCAGTCGAATAATAAAAAATCGGCTCTGGAAAGTCAACAATGTTTTAAAAAATAGATAATTCTTGAAACTGAGATAGATACACTAACAGACAAATATTTTCATGATATTTCATTCTAGATACATTTTTATGGATAAAAATATCAGTTGAGTCGAAATTTAATCAAAATACATTTGATCCAACTCTGCAGAAGATTTTAATGTTTCTGTAAAACGAAGATAACTGAATATTAAATTATTGTTACTTGTGTAGTAGTTTTTACAGAACTATTCCACAGAAATATTTTTGAAAAGTCTCTTATTTTATACATGCTTAATATTGTTGGGAATATTATTTTTACTATTAAATTTCACTCTTTTAATACCTCTTCCATTAGTATTTCTATTTCCATTTATTCGGATTAAAGCAAACATTTCAATAATATACTTTAAGTGTAATCAAAGAGAAATCAGAATTAAATTCTTCTTCTAAACTGATTAAAGCACTTTAAAAGTATGTCTTAAGAAATCATTATTAGTAACAATTTTGAACAGGAAAGTGACTTGAGATTGTTTACTTCTCAAGAAGATGGACGTTTCTGACACACAAAAGTAAAAATAGTTACAGCTCTAACCAATAAATTGCGCCACGAAGAACGTTTTCATGGAATGTACACTTTGAAATGAAAAAAAGAAGATAGTGAGATATCTAGATTTAAATTTTTATAATTATTTTTACAGTTACAGGTGAAAGATGTTAATTTAATATTAAATTTCAATATATAGCAGAATATAAATTTGTATGAATTTATGTATTTTATTATTTCTTCCATTTACTTTTATTGGTATCAATCAAGCAGAGTTACATTTATCTGTTTGTAATTTTAATTTTTTTTCTTATGGTTTTGTTCGAAACTCGCTTAATAGATTATATTTACAAAAAACATGAGCCGCTTTGGCATAGCTGTTTAGGACTTCGTTCTTGTAAGCTGGTGAGTTCGAATCCCGGATTATATGAATATCAGTCGTATTCACTAATGACGACTGTGGGGCACGTAAAATATGACGTGGTAGCAATGTCCTCCATGTTTCCATTCCAAACTAATACCCCTGGAGGCATTAGGAGCCAGGCTTTGAGTCTTCTCTGGCTTCTAATTCTAAAGTGGAATATACAGATGGTGCTGCCATCTATGTGCCAAAAGTCGTACTTCAACCCTCATAGGGGATGTTCTGCTTGAAAACGAAAGGCGCTTTGTCTGATTTCATTCACCCAGTCCCCGACTTGCTTCTCCAAATGTCATATGTAACAAAAAAAGTTCAAGTAACAAGAAAGATATGTAATAAGAAAGGGCAGCCCTGGTTACGCCAAGCATCATATCTTACAAGAAAGGACATTGTTTCTTGAAATGTTTTTAATATTATACTTTTTAATATCTTGGTAACTTAGAAATAGATATATCAATTTAAGTAAAAATTACTCCAAATATTTATTATAGTTATGCATACAAATAATCTCAGGTCATTTTGAAAATGATAATTGATTTTTTATGTTTCGTTTTTTTACATTATATGTTATGTATTATTTCGTTTTTTAAACTATGTTTCTAATCATTTTTACCAGTTTTTTACAATCATTTAGGAATATTTTTTTTGTTTCTTTTGTATGCTTTTCATGCTTTAACTGTATCTTTACTCCATGATCATCTTTAATTGATTAATAGAGTCAGATGTTATGAATATTTTTGGAGAAAACAATTCTTTGGTAGCAGAGACAACCAGGAATATCAGAATTTATAAGTTTAAAATCCATAATTTCAAACAATATTTCACATATATTCATCACTTTACATTTGCAACTCTTAGTAAAACTGAAGTATTAACATAAATTATATATATACAATTTATTTATGCAATATTAAATCTTTTCCCAATCGATTAGTACACTGAGTGTAGGTTAGAAATGTAATGTAATACATTTAATTTTAATATGTTTACATAATTGTTATGAAAAAATTATATTCTACTTCCTAGACATAAATCTAATATGTTATCCCATTAGGCAATTCACTTATTTCATAAGAGATAGTAAACTAACTGTTGCAGACAAATACGACTTTAACAATGAAAAACAGTTGTGTTACAACATAGAAAACTTTGATTTATATTTAAATACAAAAATAGCCAGGACCTGGAGCTCTCCTTTATGGTAAGAAATTCAATAACTTGCTAAAAATAAGCATACATTTGTAAAATTGCGAAACTATTTATTTTTGAAATATGATTTATAGGAGCTAACTTTGTTTATAATGATCCATATTATTTGTTTGATTTATAATTTCATTGCAAATAATCTTAATAATATAAGACTAAAACCAATAATTCTATTTACAGTCAGCTAATAATCTTAAAAAATAATGCATAAATAAATAAAAAGCAAATTTTTTATTGCACCTAATATATCCTTTCAATCTGATTTCTTCTATTAAACTTCACGCACTATTTTACCCAGACATGTTAATTTTAAATTTATGCCAGTATATGTGATTTATATTACAACTATTAACAATTATTACTAGGAAGATAATTATCGTGAAAAACGATAACAAGTCTCAACATTAGAGAAAAATGAAAAAGTAAAAATTGTGGAATTTTAATTTAAAAGTAATGTCTTTTCTCTTTTAGTCTTTTTTGTAACATTATTATTTTCAAATTCGTTTTTGATTTTATAAATATTTAGTTGTATATTTGTCATCTTCCTTTTTCCTATGTATTTTCTGATGATATAATAATATTCATAAAACAATTTCAAATTTTATTAACTACGATTTTTAATCTATCTTTTTTTACTGTATACTATCGTACGTAGAGTATACAATCAGAAACTAATAAAGTATATTAAAAAGCTTTTCACACTGTTTTGTCTGCAGTTTCATTCCTTTTGACTTCATTATTTAAATAAATAAAAATATTACAGTTAAAAATATTTAGTTTGGATTCTAAAAATATTCATTTTGGGTTATTAAAAATTTAGGTTATAGTAGACTGGTTATTATAAATTAAGAAATAATCACAAAAATGAAAATAACACAAAAAGGAATGCATAAAATTTAATGAAACTTATACACGTTATAAAACACATAGGATGGTAGAAAACAGAATAAAAAGAAATCACCATTAAAAGGAATCATCATCAAAAATTATGTTATAAAAATTAGCGTTTATGAGCAAATGGGAAATGTAAGTTTGGTATAGGAAAGACATGGAGATCTGCGTATAAACTGAAAGAGATAAGATCCTAAACACGGATGTTGTCTGATGCGCCTACTATTGCTTTAGATGCTAAACTTGGACTCATACGTAAAGAGAAAAACCTTCTATTCATCACGGGTACAGTGAACATGTAACCATACCCATTGCTAAATTTTCCACTTATTGTGAAATTCCAATTTTTGGATAGTAATGCCAAATTACGATAGTGGAATACAGTTTGAAATTGTAAGTTATAATAATTAGATAATAAAATCATTTTATTGAGGTTTATTATTTGTTATCGCAGATTATCTGTTGTGTTTCTATTAATATCTTACAAACAAATGAAATGTAAACTATGAAATCTTCATATTATCATTTATAAGATAATATGACGATTTCATAGAAAGTTTCCACCGCTACCTAAGACTTAAAAGAACATGACACACAGAAGGTGTGTTCTAATGTTAATCCTTGAAGTAATCTGTATCCATTAACGTTTTTCAATGTGTACTATGCAATCCCCTTACGGTAAAACTCGGGGAGTTTGGATGGTGAGTGCTTTGGAAGAAGTTGTGAACGTAAGTGCTTTGAAATTCTGGAAGAAGTCCTTAAGAGTTTGGTGCAAGCTTTCTTCATTTGTGAAAGAGTTTCCACGAAGATGATAATCCAAGTAATGGAAGAGGTAGTAATCTGATGGTACAAGGTTAGGAGAGTTAGGCGTTCAGCAAAGGATTTTATTCAGTATCCCAACCAATTTGCATTATGATATGCCTGGTCATAGTGATATGGACCAAATCGTGATATCGGCCAAGAACAGTACACCATGGAAATCTTTGCAGTTCACCTGTCCTAGTTCTAGTGCTGGTTCTGTTGCAATGCCTGTTGCACACGTTTTAATTTCTGCCAGTACAAGTCCTCAGAAACCGTTTGGCTCTTTGGTATCAGTTCATAGTGAACCACTTTACGATTTGCCCACCAGAACAAAGAAAAAAGGGATAAATGTCCCGACCTGGATTTGTAAAACCAATGCTTTTCTATACGT
The DNA here is from genome assembly GCA_026290005.1 of Latrodectus geometricus. Lineage (NCBI taxonomy): Eukaryota > Metazoa > Arthropoda > Arachnida > Araneae > Theridiidae > Latrodectus > Latrodectus geometricus. The sequence continues at coordinate 10,382 of JAPDSC010096013.1, forward strand.
TCATTCTTAGCACTACCTGCAAATGCTTGACTTACTCAGTGGCTTGATGTAGCAACTGGTAAAAAAACTTTGAAATCATGACGCAAACAACACCAAACGAGCTCTTTTAGCACGTCCATTTCTCTTTATTACTGCACAAGTTACGATTGATGAATGATGGGGGGGGGGGCATGCTTTTATAACGACTGATATCCCTACTTTTAGCTTATCAGTGTCTCAACCACTTCCTACAATAATTTGCATACTAATTCTAAATTTCTACCACGCGAAAATGACAAAAATTTTATGGTTTACCTTGTATATTGAAAACGCATTTTAAATAAAGATTTAACAGTTGTTATGTTGCCTGCGTTTTTGAAATAGCATGAAATGAAAAAAAAAATCTGTTGGCTTTATGAAATACATGGCAACAAATTTAATGAATTCTACAAAGCCTTTGTTGTTGATTCTACACGTTCATTCAATTTTAAACATATTTCTTAACGTTGGGTATTTTTACTTAAATTCCACTTTCACCTATTATTGGACAATCCAAAACAAAGTTCATCCTGAAGGGAAGGATTGTGTCCCACCATACAAATCATTTATTCATTCTTGGTTAGGATTTACGATAACCAATAATCGATCTTGGAAACATATTCAATATTCTCAGTAGATTCATTTATTATATTATTTTCAAAATTTTCAATAGTGCATAGTTTTCAGGCTTTTCACAACTGAATTTTCAATGTTTGGAGATAGTATATGGATTTATTCAGAAGTTTCTCTTCTATAGAATCGCAAACTGTAACCTCTCTCATCAACATGAGAATATTGTCTTATCAACATAGGAATGATCTATCACTACAAAATCACCGAGATAATGAACACAATAAAACTATTCTCTCACTGTCTGAAAACCTTGATCATAGGCTATATAACTAATTAAAAGGCTTTCACTCAGCTTTTTAGTATTTACAATATTTTTAATATTTATAAGTAGGGATTTGTGCCTCAGTGTTAAATTTTAAAAACATGTTTTATATAGTTATACGAGTAATATGTCATACATATTTAATTGTATTTTGTCATACAATTAATTTGTTTTACATACTTGTATGAAAAAAAAATTTAAAAATTAAAAAAAAAAAATTATATCTAGCTTATGAGCACTCAGTACTTTGTATACATGCTCACTTTCTTTTCATAAATACTAATGTTTTAACTAAACAAAATGCTTATATTTATTGTAAACATTCAAAATCTTACCAATAAAAATAATTGTTAATATCTTTACAATAGCATTTAAGAAATACATATTTTTAGAAATATACTTTATTATTTCAAACTTCTATTTAATTTGTTCCTAAGAAATGTAAATAAGAGATAAGATTTTTTTTTTTAAAACAAAGAGTTCTTCTATTATACAAGTTTAAATTTATTTATATCATTTAATATTTAAAATTAAATAGCAATTATTATAACCCAAAGAGAGATTTCTAAGTACCCTGTGTAGCAAAATAAAAATGTGGATTAAGAGAATTTCAGATCAATAAAAATTTATTTATATTAGTCAAGAGTAAATCGTTCCATTGAAAGGATGTGACACCATCTCAAATGGATATCAATATTACCGAAATACATATTTTGTAATAAATTCTGAGATTATTTGTTATATAAATCTGCAGAAAGAGATGTTTTATAAAAATTTTACGTATGTTTCAAAGAACATTAAAGAAAATACCGTTATTTTGAGAAATATTTAATCAAACTAGTTTTCTGGATGTGTATATTTTTGCTTTGTAGAGAATATGTTACGATTTATTTATCATGCTTATTAAATATTTACTTTGTTTAACTAGTACGGTTATTGATTTTTAGTGTTCATTTGAATCTAAGAAACGTTTATTTAAAAAAAAAATTTATTTTTGAATTCTAAATGTCAAAAAATATTTACAAAATATGACATAACTATTTCCGTATGGAATCTTCTTAGCGTTTATCAAAAATTTTCAATATATTTTAGATTTCTTAAAAGTTTTGATATGCTTTTTTACGCGTTATCTTTTTATCGTAAGTTAAGAGTTATGATTTATTGATATTTGTGACAGTAATGACTTTTTATTTAAATAAAACACTTCAATTTAAATATCAACCCCCATTATTTAAAATGCTTTTTTCCGGAAGTAATTTCGTAAGGTAGATTTTTAAGTAAATCTAAATAAGAATTCCGTAATTTGAAGCTTGACTCGTAGGGTTACATTTAATTAAAGAAAATTACATATTAATTATTTTCTTATAACTATTATGTTTTATAAAAGTTTAAAAAGCATTATCAATACAAAATGTTTTTCATCTATATTCGCTTTTAATATTTTTATAATTATTATACTCTTTATGATAAAAACCAATTTGTCTATTTTATTTAAATACAATAGTTGATATTAATTATTTATAATATGTAAAGAACATGAATTTAGTTTTACTATGAATAATTTCTTCTAATTATCTGTAGCGTATGGTGCTTTATTTAATGGTTGAAAGTAATTTACTCTGACATTCATAAATTCATATGATTATGCAAATTGGTAAAAATCATTACAGGAATTTATTAAAATCAATATAATTTAAAATGGAGTTTTTTATATTATTGAGGTATTCTGTTTTTTAAAATTTAAGCTGAGAGTATAAAATAATAATTGCTAGTTTTCTTGTTTAAATTTGTGGTATATTAATATTAATAAAAAAGTATATTTAAAATGTCTAATTTTTGCATAATGTTTGGATTATTTTTTTTCATACTTTTTCTTACATTTGTTTTAGATTATTATATCATGATTGGAATCATTTGAATAAAAATTAAACAAATATTATCCATTACTTAATTTATGATGTCAAAATTAGAAGTTTCGTTAGATGTACCAAAATTATGTTTTTATTAACATTTAATTAACAAGAAATACCACAAGTGGTAACAATTTTCAATACCATACATTAAACATAAAAAAATTCAGAAAATATTAATTTAAAGATAATGTGGTCAGACAAGAAATGATGATACAATAAAATTACGCAATGCAATTTATTGAACATAAAGATTTACACATGCGAATATACTTATACACATGAATATTTCTTAAATGCACATAATATTATAAGAAATAATGGACGTAAATACATTTTACTTTACAATGGTAAAGTACTATTCTAAAAAACCAATAATTCTGTAACAATAAGTTTTATGAATACCACAAAAACTGGGCAGAAAATCCAAGAGCATATATGTAAATAAATAAAATTAAAGAACAGTTTGTGAAATGTTTTGAAATCAGATGTAGTGTTACAAATTAAAATAAATTCTATAAAACCTAACTTTTACAAAATTGGGAACTAATTACGAACAAAATATAGAGAAAAAAATTAGTAATATTTTTATAGGAAAGTTAATATTGTCATATGATGCAAATACTACTTAAATATCTGTAGAAAATACATAAGTAATTCTTAAATTTATAAATTTTTAATGTAACATATTGGTTTAAAATTTAAGAATAACTATTAACAATAAAGCTCCTAATATAAATAAATATCAATGTTATTCTATTTTCAGTTTCATTTATTGATTTCAAAAGTTATACTTCAAAATGTATTTCTGTATACAAGAAATATATTAAAATGTAACATCAAATCAATGACATATTGAAAATAATTTTGTAAGATAAAAACTGGAATAAAATTTAAAATAATTTAAAAATAGAATATATTCAGTAAAAAATCTAATATTTTTTTATCTAGATTTCAATACATTATGGAAAATTAGCAAAACTAACTTTGTATGCTTAAGTATAGGGGGAAAATAATAGTAAAAAATAATTAAGATAATGTTTAAGTACAGGAGGAAAATGATTATTAATTGAGTATACGATTGGAAAAGTGACCAGAAATTAAACAAAGATTATCTTTACATTTATGTATTTATTTTTATTAAAATATTAACAGTTACTTGAAATTATTATAAAATTTATCGTAACTTTTTTTGACAAATTTTAAGAAGTAGCTACAACAACGTACAATAAAAAGAGGGAAGTAATGTAATAGAAAAATGATACGTACATTTATGTACAGTAAAAATTAAAAAATATAAATACTTAATAATTATAAATGATCAAAGTTTTAACAAAAATAAACATTAAAAAAATATGAATGTATTGATTTTTATTTTGACTGAAGGATTATACATTTATTTTTATTTTGAAAAATTAATTCGGATGGTATCATTAAAAGTTTGTTCTTTAATACAATGAGGGAAATTTAAAGTGATTCTTTACCGTAAAGACATTCGAAGATAAAACACTGAACGAAATTTTCAGTAATGGTGTCTAATGTAAATTTGACTGAAAAATGAATGAAAAATATCCTTACCTAATTTATTAAGATATTAACAATCCTTATTTTTTTAATATATTCTTCCAATAAAAAAGCAAGCAATAACGTAGAATGAAGAAAACTATATTTAATTTAATATAGCTTGTCAATCTGACTACTTAGTCTTATACCTATTTCATAAGCATTAATTTTTTAATCAGCTTCTGTACTGAATACAATATGTTATTATTGTTCTTAAAACTATCATAATTCAAATTTCCATAAAAAAAAGTATTAATCCATCCTCCAAAGTTGAAAAGAAACATTTTCCAACCGTTTAAAAGGTAAAAGTTGCTATTACTCCTAATACACCGTTTATCTAATCTACTTGTACACCATATAAAATTTAATAAAATTTTGATTTCCTATTTTATTATAAATTATGGATAAGCTCAGTTTTTTGAGAATTGAAAAATCAATCAACTAGTTTAAAATTAATATTTACATCAATACACACATGTAAGAGAAAGAGCATAGATGCAAGTGTACAATGTTTTTTTTTATTATTACATATAATCAGCAATAAAAGATAGATGGCTGCTATTACTTATTGTTTAGTATTAATAAGATATTTCAGTATTCATATTTCTACAAGTTTATGTTTTATCTAGAAATAAAATACACTAGACGTCATGAATCTGACAACATCTGGACAAATATTTCCTGTTATTGTTAATTATTCATGAAGTATTTTGATGCCAGCTTATAAGGTCAAGTTTTAACTGTCAAATCAGCTTGATATGATTTGCGAAATAGAATTAATAAACGTATTTTGATGGACGGTTTGAGCTCTCATGTTCTATATTTTTATTTTTATATTTAACTTGTTGATATCTAAATTTAAAAGAGACTTTTCAAAGGTTGAAATCAAGATTTATTCATGTGTGGAAAATAGAACCGAATCTAATGACCAATAAATATTTTATCAGCGGTTAAAAAAACACTTATGTTTCCATTTTTAACATAAGCAATTTGCTAGAAAGGAAAAACATTTAGAAAGCTATCGAATTTTAATTCTAGTTGTGTTAGTTGATTGACTGGGTGTGGACCTTGTCAACTTGACTGTGTGCATTGCATATTTAAACAATGTACAATGAAGTGAGTTAATGTACTGTATAAACAGTGTTACACTGAATTAAATCGTGATTTCCGAATTTAATTTGTTGTAAATTTTAATTTGCTGTAATTGCCTGGTAAATTTTCTGACTGTTTTTGAAAAGTTTGGTTTCTTTGATGCTAAAAATATTCAGTCACGGGTTTTATATCTAATTTTTTAACCTGAAAAAAAAAGAATCTGCTCTGTTAAATGAGCAAATATTAAATTATTGACATTGATTGAATTGTACACTTACTGTTTTTTAAATTTAGTAATTATTTTGTTTAAACATTAAAATCAAACATCATTTTCCGTAAAAAAAGGCGTTGATTTCAAATACAAATAATTTATTAATTTCGTATCTTAAAAAAATATTTTAAAATATTAGGCTGCAAAGTATATTATAATAAAATATTTCTGTTTGTAACAAAAATACACAATTAAAAAAAGGTATTATTCATGTCGTAACCAATTACAATGAAAAATAGGTTTATTTTATAATTGATATTTTTTGTGTGTACATTACATATACTAATGCTTTATTTAATTGATATAAATTCTTCAAATGAATAAATTATATTATTAATTAATAAGATGCCTATACTTTTTTAGTAATAAATCAAAATGAATTCAAAACTAACACAATGTTCATTAATTATGAATTTACTATTTATGTATTCATATTCTGATTTTTCGTTACACTGAGAAAAAATTAGAATGGCATGTTCTCGAGCATTATTGCAAAATGCTGAAACTATTAGGGCGTTAAAATAATTATGCATTTTCCAATATTAGAGAATTTAACGAGAATTGGAGCCTGGACTTTTTTCTGAATTAAACTGTCATTCCAGAAGTAAAATCCATCACTGTCATTGATAAAAATGGCAAAGGTCTGTGGGTATTGTACATTGGATATATTAATAACAGAAAGTTGTTATTACGCATTTAAAAATATCTCTCTTATAGTCGTCAGAGAAGTATTCAGAAATATTGAGCGTATTAAAATGTCGTAATAGTGAAAACTAGTAAACTCTGGCAAGCATGTCTGCAGACATATATGCAGAAATATGACATACATTTTGCATTCTTGTATGAGATCTGATATCTATATCGGGACGCAATAATCCAAAGAAGGAGTTCTTATTCTAGCCATGATACACGAAGTTTCGTATTTGACTTATGCTTGCTTATCTAATAGTCTGTATGGGAATATTTCCAGGTTTTGTCAAACCATTTCTCATGAAAAAAAAAGTCTTACCAGAGTGCTAAATATTGTTGATGTTAAAAATGCTATAGTAGCAATAAACTTATTAAGCTCTCTATAATTTCGTATTTTAAGTTTTTTCTGTTATGAAATGCATTTTAAAAATTCAGAAAAGCTGACAAATTTTGTGAAAACTCAGAATGATACATATGTATATTTTTCCTCTTTAATTAGTTCTTTAAATTTAAGAGGATGAAGTTGAAATTTAAAGAAAGAAATAACAGTAATAAAATTCCATTCCCTAAGTACTTGTTTTTCCGCGTTTTAGCAGGCAGCTAAATAAAATTTGCGAATTTTTAAACTAAAAATTAGGAATCGTCCTGCATAGTATTTTGGAGTCGCGTAATATAGCAGCCTTCAGAGTTCATGAATTCATTTTGTATAAACCTGACGTGTAATAAATATCTGAAACTTCTTCTATTATGATTATTAAACGTTAGATAAAAATGGTTTAATAAGAATTTGGAATTTTTACGTTGAACATTTTTATTGAAAAATAATTTCAGAAAATATTTACGAAGATAATCATTTTTAAATAAATTAATATTATTCAAGGGCTTTTATTCGAAATAGCAAATTGATAATTTATTATTTGTGTTAATTTTTTTAAGAGTACCTTAATTCAAAGAAAAATAATTTTTCAATTTTATAGTTAAAAGCAATTTTAATATTTTCTATTATCAAATGTTTTTGAATATATTTTGTGGTTTCATTTTACATAAGAAATAATTAAATAGATTAAAATTTCAAAATGTAACTGATTTCAAAATATTCTAATTGATTTTTTAATATTTACTATTAAATAACTGAAATTTATTAGTTATATTTTAGATGAAAATAACATCTATAAATAAATATAAATAAAAAAATAAAAATCTATAAATAAATATAAATGAAAAACTTTATATAAAATGATGTTTTTTAAATTCCTGTTGTAGAATTCCAGAAGATAATATAATTTATTATAAATCTACAATAAATTTCATACAATGAAAGAAATTTGCGTCATAAGAAACTTTTTTGAACTTTTTAATTTAATTCAACTGAAATTATAAAAATTTAATACCGTCTTTCCGTAAAATGGGCGTTATATTAACAATAAAATTGAGGCTTTATTTTTTTTTCATCATATTGTACGCGTTTATTTTCTATTTTTATAAAATTTCAATCATAAATCATTTAAGCATACTTAAAACCTAAAATATTTAATGCATAATATTCAATTGTAATTTAAAATAACATTACATTAAAGTTGTCTACAGCTTATAATCTTTACTACAAACCAGAAATGTAAACAATTGACATTTATAAAAGCACAATGAGATTTGGACTTCATAATGATACACACACATTAAGCGGTAATGCCACAAATTAGATAATTGAAATTCGACACATATTCAATAACTCAGAAACAGTGGTTTTGATACACAATGTAAGCAAGTGGTGCTGGCCATGTGCAGCGTGCACCAGATGTTCTGCTGTTTGCTGATAATAAAGATGATCTGCTAATGCTACGATCCAACTAAAATTAGAAATAAAAAGTCATAAATATGAAACAATTTATGTAGTATTTTAGGTTTATATTTTTCTTACTTTTGATTAGAAATTATAAATCAATTAAAATGATAGTCACAAGACTTGTTTGGCACATATTAGCTTGATTATTTGGTTGAAATCCCTTTCCTAGCCAACTTGGTGATAAACACGCCAAGTGTGGTAACCTGGTCGTTTTTCATCCTTAATGCCAACCACCGGAGGAGAGAATTTGAAGCGCTTTTTCGCGCATGCTCTTTTTTTGTTTTTTGTTATGCATTGCAGTTATTTTTTGTTATTGTTATTGCAGAGTATTTTTGTTATACAATTTGTAAAAAAAAAAATGGTTTTTGTTTTCATTGCAATAGCAAAAATGAAAATTGTTAAAAAACGTATTTTATTTTCGTCGCCATAGCAACTGCGTTTTAAAACGCGCCAAGCAGGATACACAAAGCACATTTTTTCACTGATTATTTTAAAGTTATATCTCTCGGTGAAACTTTTTTTCTATTTTATTCACCAGCATTATAAGATGTATCCCCAACACAACCAAATGCCATTATAGATATGATGCACTTTATAGTCTTTGATTTCATGAGAGCTAATTATAGCATCGTGAATAAAAATGTTCATAATTATAAATTATTAATGAGCCATTTTATATAAAATGAAAAATGGTATTTAAATATTTGATATTTGCATATTTTATAATTAAATTTTATTTTGATAAAACAACATATATTTAAAACTGATTTTAACCTAAATTAAATGTAGTAAAATCATTCGGAATTTCGCAAATGTCCAAAGCTTTTCAATTTTTTGAGGACTACGCAAAACCAAATAATTTCTTCCTGTAGTCCTCAAAAAATATGAAAAATCTTGTTTTTAAATATAATATTGTTTTATTAAATTGCTTATTAGCTTGTTTTATTAATTTATTTTATTAAATGTTTTTATTTAATACAGATTTTTATAATATATATAAGAAAGATAAAAATAATTTCCAATAAATTAAACTATCAATAATAGTTTAAGGCATAAGACAAATATTATTAATAATTTGTTATTCACAATTTTATAATATTTTAATAAATTTTATATAACAAATAATTTCTATTATTTTATTCTGAAAAATAAAAAAATCGCTGTTAGGAATATATTCGGAGTGAAATTAATACAAGAGATTTATATTTTGTGTGTTATCATTGCTTCAAATTTAAATTATTGCTGAAAAGTCAATGTTTCGCTTTTCCCTTAAGATTTCATGATTCCGTTGCATCTCGAATCAAAAGAAATAGATGTTTTCGTTGGGACTCAGAAATAGATGTTTCAGGAATAGAAATTTTTATTGACTTTTCACTTTAAATCGCAGGTCCAGAATAAAGTAAATCTCATATTCAAATATTGGAAGTTGAATTTTATATCAACAAACGGTAAAATTAAATATATCATAGTGACCTACTTCAACAGAAATAAATTAGTTTTTATTAGTCTACGGAAGTATCAAATTACATTCTGTCCGTCAAATTATATATTTACATTTTCTTAAGCATTACATGTAGTTAAATTAAAAAAATTCACATCGCATTTTAATTTTTTCTTAATTTGATTTTTTGCTTTTACAATTTAACAATTAAAGAAATTATTTTCAAAATCAGAATGCTATCAAAATTATAAATTCAAAACATACTTTCTTTAATTATTAGTTATTAATTTTTAATATGTATTTGAAATAAAATCTTAATTTCACTAATATTGAGAACTTATTATAAGATAGTTCGAATTTGATCTCTTTACCTTACATTCCAATGAAAGATATTTTTAGTCTATGAAAACTCTAAGATATATACATATATCTGAAATCTTCATGATAACAAAATAAAGGTATAAAATTTCATTGTTCAATAAAAATATTTCTATGCATACTTTGTGGAAATTTTAATTTTTCTAGTATCATGAGATTTTATTACAAGGTATGTAGAATTTAAATTCCTTACCTCACATTATTTTCTAGTGTTAAAAAATAATATCTTCACAATAATCATAAAATGATATATAATTATTAATATTATTAAACAAACATTCTTCTATGTAAACATTAATTTAATTTAAATGAAAAGGAAAGAAAAGTTTAAGAATCAAAGATTATGAAAATGTACGTTTTGGCAAAGGTCATTTTTTAACAGCAAATGTATTGATTTAAAGGGAGATTAATTATTATTTATATAAATACGTTTTCTGCTAAATTAGGAAATTAAAAATTAGAATTTAGAATTAATAAACGCAGCAATGCAAAAAGAAACTTTTATTCAATAATATTAGATGCGTTATTATATTATCTCCAAAATGCTTTTTTACATAAATACAATATAAGTTTCATATGCGTATGTCACGTATTTCATATATGTATGTATGATGTTTGTAGTTATATTCTGAGAACATTTTCTTCAAATTTAAATGTCATTTTAAGATTATTAAATTCAAAATTAAATTCTTTAACACAGAAATATCTTACATCCGATGTAACCAGTGAAGCACTATTGTTTCCTGAACATCTCCCGTTGAAATGCGCAGATGTCATAGATATTCCAGAAGATTCAGGGGGAGTAGCAACAGGAACGCCACTTGCTCGCCAAGTGTAAACTATCCTTGCCAACTGCTGCTTGAAGAGTTTGGTGGTCAATGTATACAAGACAGGATTCAAAGCAGAATTTATCGGTAGCAAGAAAACGGCAACCCATCCATATAGTTCAGCATGAATTCGTACACCTATTTATAGAATAGAAATATGATAAGACACGAATTTATATGTTACGTTTCGTTTACTTCTTACATATCAGCATTTCTGGTGTTAGGAAAAATAAAGTTTTACTAAAAACACATACTTTAATGGTTTTAAATAAGTCTATTATTGAACTACTTTTGTATAAATTGAACATAAATATCCATTCACTGATATGTTATTTTTAGATTATCTGTACCTCCGTAGGTACAACTACAACTATTTCAGTTTCCTTACAAGTATATCTTTATGTATATTTTACTTAGTCACTTGTTAGCAAAATCCTGATTTGCAATGTTTACCACCAGGAATTAAAAGTTAGTCAATTTATGAAAATCATTACAATATATTTTGCAAACTCCTATTTATTTCCACACAAGTCATAACATATTTGAGAAAGCTTCTTTTGTAGAAAATTAATATTTATTGGAATCATTTACGAGATTAACATATTTGTTGGAATTGTAATTTAAGTAAAAATTATTATTTCAAAAAAATATTAATTACAAAGAAATAACCAATGATTTTCAGGGGCAAAAGTCAAACTGATTTTGATATTTGCACTTTTATGAAAAAAATTTGTAGTTGTTAGTAGGTATTATATTGATAATTTTTTTACATAAGAATATTAATTATAATTTTTACGTGTGAAATTACAATTTTTGATTAAATGTTTTCATGTACATTATGTGTCTAAGTTATTAACGATATGAAATTATAAATTTATTTTGAAGAAATGGTGCTCTCCGTCTAACTGCTAATTTAAAATGTACTCTTAGATACAAAAAAAGATGCAAATCCTTTAATAAATAATTATTTTACTGTGCTTCTATGCGTTAGATAAATACTAAGAGTCCATTATTTTATATACCAATCATATCAAATACAGTAATGAAAAAAATTACTTTCGGTTTGGTGGGAAGCGTTTCCATAACCTAAAAGTTACAAAATTTCGATTAGCAAAAAATCAAATAACTTGCTATTAACTTGTCCTTCTTTTATGTTTCTGACTGCAAGCTAGACCTTTAAATATAAAATTTGTCTGTAAGGTGTAGTAATTTATTTTTGTTCAATTAATTTACTTTAAATTCTAAAATATTTTTATCAGCATTCAAATTCTTTAACTTTTCACAACGCTAAACTCTTTTAAGTTAGATTTTTTATCATATTACGAAAGAATATATATTGTGGCAAATATGTTTATGATAAATTATAATATAGAATTCATATTACATTTACTTAAAACTCCTTATACCTCTGAAGGGAATTTCTTCTAATTTTGTAAGGCATAGTAACTTTAAAAAATTTGCAAAATCTACATTCAACTAGTTAGAAATATCAGCGTGCCTATGCCACAAACAGCATTGCATCTCAACTTATTTTATTAATCACGCTTTCCTTGTTTTCGTTGGTCCTTTATTTTTCAATATTTTATGTTACATGCTAATAAATAATAATTATTTATTGTAATTACCTGAAACTGACAGAATTTTGATAACAATGATTGGCACCCAACACATCATGTCTGTACCTACAATGAAAGCAAATCTTTTTGCAATAATACGGTCTTGCTGCTGCTGCGAAGATCTCAAACCCAGTTTCGAACGACTTATAGTTATGAACATATTGGTATAAGCATAAGCTATGAATGCGAATGCTAAAGTATTGACTCCACAAAATATAACCATGGAATATTCCCATCCTCTGGAAAACGGATCATGTATTTGTAGTGGGAGGCACACCCCGTTGTTTCCATAAAACTCATCTCCGAAATAGCCAAGATTGAGGAATGGTAAAATAGCTATTATGGTAGCCATTGTCCAACTGGTAATCACGCAGGACACAGCAAAGAACATGCTTCTTCGACGATGCATGAGAGGGTATTCAATCGAAATGTACCTAAGATATAAAAAAAATAATTTAAACCATAAAGAATATTTTTTTTAAATTTAGTATGATATTTGTATGTATTTAAATGCACATGGAAGCGAAAATGTTTACCTGTCTGCTGTAATGAGTGTCATTATAAATATAGAAGCTTCACTACTAATGGTACTCAGCATTCCAGCTAATGTACACTGCCAACTGTGTCTCCATTTAACATCATGATGAATATATTGTCCTCTGAAAGCAACATCATGACCAGCGATAATGAATAAATACAAGCACATCATGAAATCAGCGACCGATAAGTTCTGAAAAAGGAAATTCCGTTAAATATGTTCGTGATTAGCACAAAACTAGTAATAACAAAAAAAGGATTAAAATTAAGATTTATTAATTTATTTGTAAATATCTCAGGATAAAATTATTATTTATATTCTACAAAATAGAAAAGTAAGAATATTATCTTTTTAAAAATAAAAACACAATATACTAAATTAATTTTATACTATTTGGTCATATTTATTGATAATACTTGTCAGTATTTTCTTTCTCTATCGTGAATATATTATTCTGTTTTATATAATATGCAAAACATCTGGGAGAAAATTTAATGACGTGCCTATAACAAACAATGCGCTTATGTATTTAGAGATAATATTTAATTGGAATTTGAGCCACAGATATTTAATTGTTTGCCAAACAAATTTTATTTTCCATTAAATTAAACTTTTTGGGAAAATATGCGCTACTTTAAACATCGTGTTTTACGTGATTAATTGTAATTAAATATGTTTACAACAACATACTTTAGTTTGAAGTATCGGGATTATTTCTTTAAGCAAACTGATTTAGCAAAACATCAGCAAATACTGGATATAAATTATACTTCAATATATAAACTTACACACCATGATGCTTTTATAGTCAATATATCACGAATTTATTCTAAATGACTATTATATAGTCAATATATCACCAATTTATTCTTAAAAACTACTAATATATTTTACATTGAAAGTTAAAAATTAAAAAAAAAATTTGACTTTAATGTAAATTTAAAATAAGGAATTTAGCTCATTGCCAATGCAGTTGTACCTATAGTTATTATTTTACTTATTCACTACATTTCAATGAGTCTTTCTAATTGAAAAAAAATATTTTGTAAGTTCTGCTAAAATAAGTAAGTCACACTGACCTTAATATAGAATGAGTGCACAGTATTCGTCTCTTTCACCAACGCTCTACCAATCAGAACAAAAGCATTCCCCGAGCATGCTAGTCCTGCAACTAGCCATACAAATATTCTGAGCAACATATTGTCCAGTAAGTGACTGAAGGAACTGATGCCATCACTGTTCGGCTCACAAACTCGAACATGTCTTGCGTAGGAGCAGGAGTAGAAGTTTGAAAAATATCTGAAAAACAATTACTCAAAGGTTTACATTATTCAGTGAGTTATATTAATCATTAAACCAATTCTAATTGGAGGCTCTTATTTTGGAAATAATGTAAGGAATACATTGAAATTGATTATTATTGTATTGTTTCTTTATCATTCAGTAGTCGTGCTTGTTTGAAGTCGTGGTTGCTTTGTTGATTAAGGCGTCTTTCTCGTTACCCGAAGGTAGTGGGTTAGAATACCTGCTTAACTGAAAATCCATCGTGTTCACTAATAGTGGCTGGGGTACGTTAAATATATTGTAGGCGCAATGTCCTCTATGTGAAGTGATATTTCTTAGGATGGAAATCCAAGTAATGGCGACTCTTCTGCTTAGTACTTGCTTCTAAACTACAAAGACTCCCAATCGGCTGCTTCTTTCTTATTCATACCCAATTCATAATTAGGTACAGGAAATCATACTGGTGTAGTAATACATACTTGTTTTTATATAAAACATTTCATTGATAAAACATATTTATGAATGTCACAAAAGAAGAAAACAGGTAATCTTTGAAGCAAGTGGGTAACATATTCCGTTTTAAATAGCTTAACTTTTGACCTATTATATTGAATTGACTTTATGAAAATTCGGTTTCTCCAATTGTGAAATTTAGGAAAATATGGAGTGACATAAAAACTTTTATTTCTAAAATTGTCTTTGCCAATATGTTTTCAATAAACAGCGCAAGTAGCTACTTTATCTCATAACTACTTGCACTGTTTTAATTTTTCATTTTCAATATCTGCCAGTTTTAATCATATTCCATTTACATATGTTCTTTCAACTCAAATGAAAGATGCTCAGAAAAGTACATTATATTTAATATACAATTCGGTGCTTAAGCATACCATTGATACAAAAATTAGTAATGTAAGAAATATTTCTTAAATAAATAATAAAACATATTTCTTTAAATATGCTTTATTATTTATTTAATAAATATTTAATGAAATTTTGATCGAAAACTTACAATCTTGTAAAATACTAAAATGTCAATTATTTTTAGTATAATAATATTAATGTAATAAGTAGTATTTTATTTATTGATAGATTAATTTTTCATCGTTATCTACCAATGTGAATGAAATACATATAAATGATTTAATGAGCAAAAAGTATTTAAATGTTACATAGATCTTCTTACAGAATTTAAATACCATTTTTAAATGCAAAAGGTTATTAATTTTAATTGAACTGGTACTTCGATTTTGTTAAAACACTGATAATTTGCGTATATCCTTATTTTGAATTAAATAATACGGTGTTGATTTTATTTAATCCAAATATTTTTACAATAACTTCATTTTCACGTCACATGAATTGTGTTACATTAAGAGCTAAAATGTCCTTATTGAATCAAATTAATTTTAATCATCAATTCAACTACATTAAATCAACAGATTCTATTTATTTGTTAGATAAATAAAGTTTGTTATTTGCTTAACACCAATGGCAGGAATTTCTGAATTTCCCTAAAGCTAAGAAAAAACAATTAAAGCGATAGGAATTTAATCTAGCAGACAAACATTATTTCTGAGAAATACCCCTTCTTTTTTTTGCATTTCTCTTTTACTTAAAAACAACACACATTGCACATTTTTACATACAATAGTTTAAAATACACCTATTCGTTTAAATCATCAAACATATTTTATTTGATGATAAATAAACAAAATATATTTCTTAAAATTATCTCTTCAATACTTCTAATTGTGACTGTGAAGAATACATTGAAAACCTAGTTAATAAAATATTTATTTCTTTGTTCAATATTCTTAGGAAAGTTTCTTCAAAATAAAAATCATATTTTAGTTATAACTTCTTAAGTCTTACTTATTAAAATCTATGATGCAATTTCTAATCTTTCGTAATGCTTTAAACATTTTCTTTCAAATATAAAAGCACAAAATTCGTAAAAACATTAACTACAAAATCATTATATTAAGAAAATAATTTATGTTAGCTATATTTTATTTGATGTCAAGAACTTTATAACATGACTCTTGATTCGTATTTCTAATATTTTAGAAATATTTAAATAATCAAATATAAAGAAAACATGTGCAATATTTCAAATGAGTAAAATTTATAAAGCAGTATTACTTTTACGGTAAATGTTATACTTGTGAGATTGATTGTAAATTTATTGGTTACAAATTTTCCTAGAAAGACTGGATAGTAATTATCTCAAACTTTAATGAATTTATTTATTTCGGTAATAGTAGGAACTCTTGTAAGATAATTGTTTGGAAATAAATGTTGGAGTGTAATATATTTAATGGCATATTTTTTATTTTATTAAAATGTTTAAGGTTTGAAATGATTTTTTAATGATTATAAGTTAACCTTTTAAATTATTAATTATAAACCAACGGTTTTGAGAATTATGTTTTATCTAGCAAACAAAAAACATGAACTATTTTATTACTTTGCTTAAAAGAAACATTAAAATAAACGAAACAAGCATAATGTGTTTTTTGTTCTGATGTGGTTTAATTTTTTAAATACTTTCGTCAAATTATTAAAAATAAAAAAAATGTTGGCAGTGAAAAGTTTTGATGGTAAAAAAAAATAATTTCTTATTTTTCATTAATTAACGAAAAATGTTTTCAATCTAAGTGCAAAATGAAATTAAAGAAATTTTACTATTTATGTCTTAATGCGCTACTGTAGAAAATGTTTACACAAAGTTAACTATAATATATGAAATAATTTTATCACTTTGTAAATTTAAACAATGCCCTTAAAATTCATTAAAATTGTTTTTTAGTAACTCATTTAAATGTGTTTTGTTAAGTTCAAAATTAATTTTAAAATGTTTCAGGTCTTTTTAGAAAAATTTTAGATTTAATATCAGTTGCCATGTAATTTCGTATTCAGCTAGTATAATTTTCTGAGATTGCACAAATGGTATGACTAGAAATTAGTTGAATAATTTTTTATATCATAAAAATAGATAATTTACCCAGCTGATGTCTGGAATTTATTCATGAAAAAGAAAAATTCAAAATGGTAATTGATAAAATTCATTTCATGAGGGATACATTTTTATTTGATAAGAGAAATTGCACAGAACTTCTTATTTAGTATCATTAGTTCCATGTATAATGATATATATGCAGCCTATTGTATTGCATTGTACTGTGTTAATCATAAATAATTGATAAAATTTATTTAATTAGGATACAGTTTTCAATTTAATACGGGAAATTGCATCGTATTTTTTTAAGTATTATTAGTTCCATATATAGTGATGTATCTGCAAACTATAAAGCTGAATGCAATTCAAAGATTGCGTAAATAATACAATAATTTACAATTTTAATTACATACACTCAATAATTTCAATTGCGTAAGAAATACAATATGTAAGGAGCAAATATTTTTATCTATTTATTTTACAACTGGTTAGGAGATTCCTCTTTTACATTTTATTTATTACTGAGATATTCCTGGAATAGTTGCTAATTTGTCAAATTATTTTCAAAACATTAATTAATAAATGCTTATTATTAATCTTCTAATGTGCTGCAGTTTTTATTTATATTTAGGCAGAGGAAAATGCTTGAACGCTTCTAATGTCATTCTTGCCGAAGTTTTCATTGACGAATAATTAATCATATATTTTAGTAGCATACTCTACAGAAGAAAAAAGAATTAAAAAGTAGGACTTTTAATTTAATTAAACTATTAAAGTTGAAATATATTATTCACGAGTCATTAATATTTCAACTTATTGGAAAATCCATGGGTTTGACTGGCCACTTTATACACAAGACTAAAAAAAAAGTGCATTAAGGAGCCCTCTATAAAAATATGATTATTTAGTTAATAAACAAAATATAATGTTGAAGAATAAATTACTACAATCTTGGTATTGTAAGCTTTAAAACAAAACTGAATTGCATAGAAAGCATTAAATAGAGGTACATCAGAAAATTGTTTAATATTTTTAATTACATTTCTTACAGAACAAATTACCTCGTGTTACATAATGCAAATTTTAAATATTTAATTTTTTACAGTTACATTTCATTCATAGCAAATTCTAAAGTGCATGATTACCCAAATTTTACTTCAGTTACTTTTCTATACTAACTACTCTGCTCAAAATTATTTAGGAATATTAAGAACTCGACATGAGCCAATCATATTCAAATGTTTTTATGAAAAATGAATTGAAAACTATTATATTCACAAAGTTGAGTGCATAAAAGCTTTGCCGGTGACGTAGAAAACAATGTTTTCTTTTGTAAGGTATGAAATGTGATCATTGCTATTAAGAGAATATATGAAAAACAATTTATCTCTATGGAATGTTTTGTAACAAAAAAGTGCTGTCTCTCAGAAACATAATTCAGCTAAATACGTAACCTTGAATGCCTCGTAATTTAAAGGCATGTTAAATGTTATTAGTTATTAAGAATCTCTGAAGAATGTTATTCACATTTTCTGATGTTAAAATCGGAATTTGGAAATTAAAACTGTTCACTGATGATTAGGACAATGCAATATGCATAAAATAAAATGATAAAGATGGATATTTAATATTTATAACCTTATGAAAACGTACTCAGAACGCAAATTTACTGCCATAGCAAAAAGCTACAAGTATCAGGGTTTCAAATCAAACTTTTTGATATTTGTTTCAAGTTGTGATAAGTTCAAAATGTTGTACAGATGCAAATGTTTGCCGGTGTCAAAACCAGGGTATTGAAAAATCAATATTTGATAATTTTTTAAGATCTTATATTATCTGTATATCGCCATCTGCCTGAAGGAGATTAATTAGCACAGAGTCATATTACATGAAGGCGTAAAAAGTGGAGAAATATGATATACATGTATATCGATTTTACTGAAATATTTACTATGTTGAGACAGAGTGTTAATTAGGTCTGATATCTCTATTAATAACCTCATTAATATATGTATTATCCAAAGTAGAGCACTTATGAGTCACGGATATCTAGGTGATCCCTGCAAAGTTATTGCAGTCTCTTGTTCTCCAGCAGTATGGAATCAATCCTTTCTCACGGATAATAACCTTGTGCAAAGTGTCATGAACAACAATAATATAGCTATTGTTGTTGTTTTTAATGACACTTGGAAACGCCAAGCCCACCCATCACAGAGACTCAGCGAATGAAATCAGAGAGAGAGCATCTTCCGTTTTTGAATAGAGCACCCTCATGCAAAGGTGGATGTACGCCTTTTGGCTCATAGATGGCATGTATCTTCCAATTTAGAGATTGAAACCAGTGAAATCCCTAAGCCTGGCTCCAGCCTCCCCCAAAGGTATTAATTTGTAATGGGAACATGGAGGACATTGCGACCCGACGGATTTAACGTGCCCCAGTCACCCTTAGTGAACGCGATGGATCCTCGGCTAAGCGGGGATTCGAACTCACGACCGTTTGGTAACGAGAACGATGCGCTAACCAACCAGGCTACCGTGGCTTCACCTCTAGTTACATTGTCATTAATAGATCATTTATTTTACTTTGACTGAATCAGGGTGCATATCATCAAATAATGTTCAATAGAGAATATTTGGCATACTGTAGAGATAAAAAGTCTTAATAGACAATACAAAGTGCAGAAAAAAATTATCAGTTAAAAAATTTTGTTCAAAGAAATGGCACGGCACACTTGTTCTTCATTGATAGCATCCCTGATTTCATACTTCGTATGTGTATAACATTACCTTTTATCTGGAAAAAAATCATTGTTTATTATTGAAATTAATATCACAGAAATCCATTTTTGATTGATTTTAGATTTGTTAAAGTGTTTATTGTTGTCAGTAAAATTTTATTTTTACCTACAACACTTTTTTATTCATTGCATTTTCTTTTTTCATGTTTTTCAAGCTATATATAGTATATAAACCTCTAACATATTCTTTATCTGCAGTTTGCGGCCAAAATAATGATGGTCAATAATATATATATATATATATATATATCTATATGATTACGTTATGTGTCTTTGTAATTCTTAAATTCATTCGTTTTGAACATTCTCTTATTGAAAATGAATAATAAATCTTCAATACATTAGTATTGTATTTACCCCTTAATATTAAACCTATATTGCATACTGCTATAATTTATTTAAAAAAATATTATAAAGTCAAGATTATGTATAATGAAGTCTACAAAATGTTTGTTTTGGATTTTAAATGAGATGTCTGCGAATTTAGACTGTATAATGGAGTTAAATTTTAATGTTATTATTTTTCATCGTAAGGAGAAATATATCCTCAAATTAAGAGATAAATTTTTTCGTTTATCATTTTTATACGTTACTTTTAAAAGCCTTTATGGAAATGGTTTAAATCATGATTTATAAGTGAAATACCTATGACATAATAAATATTAACATATATTTATGAAATATTTCGGAAAGAAAGATAATGGGCTTACATAATTATTTTGTTTTAAATCAATATAACTGTAGACTCAACCTACGTATTTTCCTTTGGGAATAAGGGAAGAATTAAAGATTCTAAAACGCAATTTAATGATCTCTGTTCATCTAGTTTTCTAGGAAAATCTCAATATTTGTCTTTGCAATCCTCAATATTACTTTCTGCTGTTAATCTTTAGTTAATTTAAAAAAAATATTATTTTGAAATTTATAATGAGAATAATTCTCAGATTTAAGCAGTTATCGAGACATATCTTTTCATTCCTATGCTTTTGTTATGTCATCATACTCAACATTTACAGCTACTTGATGTACAAATTATATCATCCCTTTAACCTAAAAATACCTTTAGGTGATTCTCAAAAAGTTCAATTTATTATATTTACATGATCGGAATAAAGTTATTATGCATTGTAATCTGAGTTTATTTGAAAACAGATTCTGTTAAGCAAATATGAAACCATGATGTGAAAAATCTTCTCAAATTGAAAGTTGCTTTGCAAATTATTTTGTAATCAGAATAAATACATGAATAAATAGACTGTTTTATAAATGGAAAACACGTATTTAAACGTAGTTCAATAAATACAGAATAAAAATATGATTTATAAATAGATTACAGTTAAAACACAAATCATTATATTTGTTAAATATATTAATTATAAAACAATGAAAATCTAATACTGTAATGACAGTAATTTTTCATTAAATTATATTACAATTTTTAATTGAAATGTGAATTAAATATTTATTTTTCTTTAAAAATTTTATTCTTAAGGAATTTTTTCCAGTATTAAATTCAACATTTATTTATTCAATTTAATTTCAAAATTTAATCTAAACATGAAATATTTCAAGAATATTTGTTCAAAAAATGCAATGCTAAGTTAGAGCACATTAAATACTCAAATATACATACTTAAATAAGTATATGAATAAAATATTAGAAAGGATAATATTAACATTATGTCTCATTATATTTACTGTTCCCCATTATTTTCTGAATTTATCATCTATCCCAGAAATATTATAGACCCTCTTTCAAATTTAATGCTTTAATAAAACTTTAATGAACCCTTCTAAAGAAAAGTGATTTAAATTTAAGGGATCAACGTGTCTAATGTAATAAAGATTTTTTCAACTAGTTTTTGGTGATTATCAGATAAAAAACTTACTTTTGTGTCCTTTGTTGTATTTAAATAATTCAACTCACTTAACTGCACAATTCCTAACCAGTTTATTCTTCTTTAATCAATTTAATCTTAAGTTTTATTACTTCAATAATCATAGAGATTATAACTTAAGGTACGCATGCTTTTTATGTCTTACGTCGAAAAATTTTACCAATATCAAATAATCACTAATATGAAATATATAACAAATTATTGATAATTTTGAGAAAAAAAAATCAAAATCAAAAACTTAATTTTTAGATAATGAAGTTTATAAATAAAAATCATATTGAAGAAATTAAGTAGTTTCCTACGAATAAATTAAGTAGATTTTCTTTAACCCTTAGGGTACATTTGAGTAGTGAGACTCGTCACCTGTTTACTTGAATGTAATACAGTCATCAAATTATTCAGTATTCCAAGGGTTAAACTCAATTTATATATATCTACTTACATGTATTGAAGTGAAGTCAATGGCTTGAAACACTCGGCTTGAATGTGTCTCAGGGGGTTATTCTTTAAATTTCTGCAATTATTAGAAAACAAATTCTTAAAATGTGTTTGTAAAAGAGGTCTTACAAAACTTATTCCGTTTCATTAGGTTTGCAAGCAGAATGTTATAAAGAAATAAATATTTCGATAAATTTATACAGTTTCGTTAACACTTGTAATACAGCTTTTTCAGCATTACTTATGAACCAAACACGAATAGGTCTTATATGTTGTACAGTGATGGCTTGATCTTCTAAATATAATGTATTATAGCTCTGAAGTTGATTAAAATACTTTCTATTGGTTCCGAAACAATTATGAGTGGGGTGAAATTGCTCATTGTACATGAATATTCCAGAAAAACTTATTTTTGAGGTCCTTTTAAAGCATTTTTTCTACCATTTGTTTCTAGAGATCTCATTTGACGGATGACGGATGTTTCAATGATTTTGATGTCGTAACACCGTATATATATATATATATATATATATATATATATATATATATTCTATAAGTCCTCTTCAAACATATATCTTTAAGTATTTGTTATTAATATTATATCCATAATGCACACCCAGTTACTTCGATTCAAAAAGCTAGCAATATGCATTTTGTGTCCAGAGGTTTTACCGCCCCTCACGCTGTAGAAGTTTTATTCTATAATGAGAATAAATAAAAAATATTATTTTTTATTTTGATATATAAACATATTTTGAATGTTTTAAATTTATTAAAGGAAAAATTTCATTTTTACATTGCTGCTATTGTAAATTTAATTAATGCACAGAACAAGAGTATTCTATATCTTCTAATCTATATCTTAGATTACAAGAAATATATTCTATATTTTATAATCTGAATATCTACCTTTGACTATTTCACAGTAATATTATCTATTCAATATCTGACTATTGCGTAATAATATTGGCTATTTCGTGTATCATTGACTGTTTCGTTACTAACTATTTATTATACTGATCTTCTTTATCGCATAAAACAATTCTGCCCAAATATGTTGCGAAATATTTTTTATAACTATTCCTAAACTATTTCTGAATACTTTTGTCTGCTGTCTTCTAATTATTTACTGCTTAAAAGCAAAATTGAGAGTAATGCATTTTGTGTGTTGCCAATCCAAATTTTTCCTTATGGTTGTAAAATATATTTACATTTGAGCAAATACATTAAAATATTGTAAGCTAATACAATTTGCCATCATTTATATTAATTTCTCTTGAAATAGTTTAAACTTGAGGAAAATAATGAAACATTTTTTTTAACCTGGATAAGAAAAATTATTTAATTTTAAATTTAAATAACTTATTATCTTAAATAATATTTTAAAGAAAAACATTAATGTAAAGTAAGTAAAGTAGATTTAACTTAATATTAATACACCTATCCCCCGACTTACATGCTACTCGGTTTACACGGTTTTTAAATTTCAAGGCCATCCTCTAGATTTACATCACGAAAATGTGCAAGTTATATTTTTACACAAGAATACGACTTCTTCATTGCAGCCATTTGATCAAGCTATAATTTCGACCTTTAAGGCACAGGACATCTAGCGAACCTTCAGGTAACTCAATGCTTAACTTAATATGAGGAGGTCTATAAAGATTTGATCAAAAACACAATTATTAATTACGGATTTCACTACCAATGTTTGCCCATTTGAAGTTGTTTCTAATTCATCTAATATCGAACTTGAATCGCATCAACCACTATTGAGTGATTAAAGTGATATCATACCAATCAGGAATAAAAGATTAAAAGTCTACGAAACTGATAACAGTAACTAAATTTCTGGTTAATTTTTTTAATTTATATTCCTCGTTTCTATATGTAAAATGAATTACATAGGTATACCTTTATATTTTTGTCATTTTATAAATAGACAGTTATTTTTATGTTTTTAAGATATATTTAGTTTTATTTTACGTTGAAATAAATGACTGAATTATGCACATTTTAGTTTGTTTTCGATTTACACGGTTTTACGTATAAGAATCCACGATTTTGATTTACACGGTTTTCTAAGGAACCTATCTTCAGTGTAAATCGGGGGATAGGTGTATTTTTTCTTTTTTTTAATTAACATATCTTTTTACATTTTAACATTTTTAATAATTAATTATTAACTAATGAGTTCAAAAAGTTAAAAAATTAACTGTTTAATTTAGAAACTGAAATATAGAAAAATGGATTATTAAAAAACCATAATTCTCTTCTCTGAGAAATTAAAAGTTAAGCTTTTGTGTAAAAAATATAAATTAAGAAAATGTGTTAAATGCAATGGAATTTTTTTGGGGTGATTACATGTTTAGTTTCATGTAACGTTGAGGAAAATATGACATTTGAGCGTGACATTTGTGTAATGCTGAATATATCGATGTAATTAAATTTATTTTTTTTAAGTTAATAGTGTTCAATATATTTTTATAGGAATATTTTCGCAAATTTATATATTTTTCTGTAATCATGGAATTGCATAATCATTAGAAAAGTTATTTTTAAGAAAATATAAATGAATAATTCTTTTATATTTTTATACGTTTTACATAATGCTTAAAAATCATTTTCAAATTAAAAACACAAGAAAACTAATATATAATTAAAGTCTCTAGAAATTTTGGAAAACAAAGCAAAATGTTATAAA
Organism: Latrodectus geometricus; assembly: GCA_026290005.1. Lineage (NCBI taxonomy): Eukaryota > Metazoa > Arthropoda > Arachnida > Araneae > Theridiidae > Latrodectus > Latrodectus geometricus. Next base: position 35,548 of record JAPDSC010096013.1, read on the forward strand.
AGATTTTACAAACTTTGAATATCCATACATCTGAAAATAAATTAATCAAAGTTTAATTGTATATTAAAAACAATTCCTCTCATTATAATGTGTACTAGCTTCTACTAGTCTTATTGAAGTTAAACAAAAAATAATAATTTGAGCTGTAACACTGTATAGAAATCATATTGTTCAAAATAAGTTCATGACATTACTAATGATCATGATTTTTTTTCCTTTTTCTCTTTAAAATGAAATAGAAAGAGCCTGATTATATATGCATATTAAAACGAGTTTTATCATAAATTATCTTAAATAATAAATAATTCTACAAACTTTAATGTCATTTGAAGCAAAATAAATATTCTAATTAAAGAATGAAATATTTCTTAAATATAACCATTGCTGTTAGTTATTTTAAGCTACATAATTATATAGTTAAAGCTGAAACTCTGCACCTTATTTTAATTTTGCGGAAGTACTTTATTTCAAACAATAGAAAGCAAAGAATCTAATCATTAAAGTCAAATTTTAAGCAACAATATCAGAAGCTAAGAAAAGCTATGAATGTTCATTCGATAACCAAAATTTTATTTGTCTATATTTTGAAATTAGTGACTTTCTGTTATTTTATTCATGAAATAAATACTAATCACTTTGGCTTTATTTACATGTCCGCTTTCAAATTACAATTTTTTTTGAGATTCATGTCTACATGGAAAAAGATATTGTTAATTAATTATGGTTTTTTGCGTATATTAGAATCTATGACACTCTAAATAAATTGAAACCTTATATTTATTCTTATTAAAGAAAAATTTGCACTGCTTTTCCTAGAAGCAAAAATCATTAGCTTATATTGTGTCCAAGGGTTAATGACATCTCAGAAGCCTGAGAAAGGAGAAATATTGTTGTATTAATAAAATAGCAATTCCTTTCTGCAATTGGTTTTTAATGCGAAGGAAAATAAATGCAGAAAAAATTACACAATGAGGTAAGTTTTTTTTTTTTTTTTTTTTTTTTTTTTTTTTTTTTTTTTTTTGCCGTGAAGAACCTAAAACCTAAAATTACAGTGAAATCATGAGCGCTTACTGCAGCTTTACAGGGAGCTTTTTCCCTTGAGCTGGATAGGTGTTCTACACAATAAAAATAAAGAGACATATTATTTTTTGTATTTTTGAGTGATCAGTCAAGGGGTAAGAGAAGGCATTTTTGATCTATCCCTGGAATTACAAGAGTTCCACTTTATTTTGATTATCGTAACTGATGAAAAACAGTGGAACAATATGGCTGTAAATAAAAAAAAATCCCTCAATCTAAAAAAAAAGGAAAAAAGAAGATTCAAGAAGAAGAAGATCAGCAACAGGAACCTGCTAGAAAAGTTATTGAATTCTACACTGAAAAAGTCTTCAAGGACATTTGGATTTTATATGACACTCGTGGCCCTATTCAGCTTCTTTCTCACTGGACAGGTCACTGTGGCTGATACGACAAGCTAAAATATTCTTGATCTTGTTTCTCAGTTTTCAGATGAATACACAGTTACTTTCATTGGGTATCCTTCAATGTCGGTTTAAATGGTAACGAAAAAGCTGATTATTTGGCCAAAACTGCATCAGCTGATATAAGGCATGGGTATGGCTGCTTCACTTATGCAGAAATCTCCTAAATGAAAAAGATTGAGTTAAATGAACTTTGAAAAGTACCTCCTGAACACCTTTGGTTCATAGAAAAATACCCCGTTAGTATCACCAGTTCTATATTTTAAAGAAAAGACAGACGACTCTCTCACGAGGGGCCACATCAAATTCCTTACACATCTTAAAGGAAAAAGGAACATTCCGGAGTGTCATTGGTGCTTCCCCCGACAATATATACAAATGTCTGGATTTTACGGTCCCGGAGATTTTAAAGGGCCCATAACAGTTTACATTTTTTAGAAATTTTTGATTTTATAGAGATGGTGTAGCATTGCTACACCATTTGCCGTTGGAATCAACAGGCTTCCCGACTGCAGACGTTGATTAAAATATTTCAAATAAATTAATTAGTTTTAAGATCAAATGAAAAATGAATAAAATGGTTCATAAAAATACTTTGCAGTTCTTTCTTTTTGTGTAAATATTTTTCGGTAATTTAATTTTTATTATTTTACTTTCAATTGCCTTATATACCAATATTTAAGCTATATATTCTTTATTCGAAACTGATTTGTTCCTTTTCTAAAATATTTTTGTATTACTTTAAATAAGTCTCCTTAACTCAAACTAAATAGGTAAATTTCCTAAAATATACTTATTATGATATTTGCTAGCGTCATTAACCAACTTAAATATGTGTACTTTTGCATGGAAACAAATTGAAATAACAGAATATAGTTTTGAATTAGCGAAATATAGTTTCAAATTAAAACTTTCTTACAATTTTCAAATTTAATAAAATGAAAATGTATCTTAGTTAAAACACCATATAGTCAGTTGAATTGTTTCATAAATGTTTTTCTAGTCCTATAAAATTGAGAATAAGAATTAAATTAGCTGTAAATTAAAATTAATTTGAAATCACTATTGGTTACTAGATAAGAATAAAATATTTGACAATACTCGAATATATCATTCAATGATAAGAAAAATTATAAAAAAATATTAAAACACAATTCATTATAAATGATTAAAATTTTTTTATGAATCCTTTATTTAATTCTTGACTTTTAATTATGTATAATTAGAATTTGACATGCTTATGTAAATTGAAATTTGTCTGTGTCATTTTACGTATGAAAAGTTTAAGAAACCAGTATTGTTAAAACAATACTGGTTTCACTAAGCGAATAAACTAATCTGTATTTAAGAAAGTTACCTGAATTTTAATATTAAATATTTTTTCAAATATATACAGTTTAAATGATACTTACAAAGAATTCAAATTTTTCAACATTTCGAAAGCTTGGATTTCAATTGTGTAAATATCATTATCTTGCAAGTCCCTAAAATATAAAATTTTGATCTACAGTTAGAACGCTCTGTTCATAATTTGATACACAAGTATTTATTATATTTTGTATTTATTATACAGAAAAGAAGATATTTAACTTACAAGGTTAACAAAGAAGAAGAGTTTCCAAAATGATTCTCCTTCAGGTGTGTCAGCGAATTGGAGGTTAAATATCTGGAAAAAAGAATTGTGTTATTACTGGAAATAAATGGATAAAATACTTATTAAATTTTTTATAAAAATGAATATTTTAATATTATTCCTACAATTATTTTAGAATTTTTGATAAAAAAAATAGTCCAAATTATAAAACGTATTGAAAAATAAATCTAAATTTTATCATCTAATAAGTAATAATAAATTATGTAAATTAATTTTCAATTTCAATATTCAAATTTTATAAGAGCTTATTATTTTAATTTGTATTGCATTTTTAATTAAATTTATGCTAAAATATTAATTAGCAATGTTTTCTTTTTCCATAAATTTATTAAGCACTTTATTGTAGATTTATGTACATCTAATTAAGCAGTTATACTAAATTTCTTGAAAGAAATAAAATAAGTTTATTCAAATTATTAAACGCAAATATATATAAAATGTATCAAAATTATAATTTTAATTGTAGTTTAAGAAGTCAAGGCTGATCAAATTTTGTTTGATAAAAGAAAGAAATTTTAAAATTGATAATTAATTACTTTATCAACTTAGTTACTTCACTTATTGTACTATAATTAATAATTACTTAGCTAATTATTCTATTTAATTTAATCGAATTTAATCCTTACAGTTCATCAATTTTTTATTTCATTCAAATTATCGTTAGATCGTTAGAGAATTTTTTTAACGTAGGAAATATTGCAATTAAAAACTAATTAATGATTACTGAAAAATGTTTATATAAACGCTAATATTTTTATGATTGTTTGTTATAAAGATTTTACAATATTTAGATTTATTATAATAAATCATACATGTTTTAACAATTAAATTATTGAGATTTTTCTGATAGTGGCATCAATGAAAAAGCAAATTAGTATTATCTGCTTAAAGTTAAAAAGTAAATAAAATGTTAAATAAGTATTACTAAGTATCTTTAATATTTATCTTGAATTTAGTGTTTAAAAGAAATTTACATTCTTAAAAATGTTCTCTTTTATTGCAAAAGTATGAAAAAAATTTTAAATTAGTAAAAAGTTTAAAATAAGTTATTAAACAATAATAAAAGATTTTTAATTAATTTGTCTCCGCATTTAAGAGTAAAAGCAATCAAAACTAATATTTAGTTAATGAAAATGGATCCTCAAAATGTCATGTGACCAATAATAAATATTATTTAATTCCATTTGTCGAAACACGAGAAAAAAGGATTTTTTTAATCGATTTATTATTTAATAAGAAATATGAAGTTACAGAAAAGTTTATTAAGAAAGAATTTCAACCTAAATATTTCTAAGAAAAACATTTTGTAATACTAGCTGAGTATACAATATATACATTATTTTATAAATAAATTTATTTTTTATATTGTATTGTTATACGGAATCCCATGAATTTAGTTCAAATATATATTTCAGATTATATTTAAATAATGGTTTAAAAATCCCCTGTATCTTGTTAGATAAAATATACTAAAAAGAAATATAGAATTAAATTTTTTTTATATACAACAAAGACAAAAATTAAAAAAAATATATAATGAATGTTTTTTTTATATAATTCACTGTCATAGATAAATTTTAAGTTATTTCATTTCCATTTTCATGAGTAAAATGAACGAAAATAATGTTCATTTTTATTATAAAATTTATTTGTCAAGAGAATTACCAAAATTAATTTGCAATACAGAATATGTTAATATTTTAATATATTGGTTTACAGATCCATTTGTTTTCCTTATAATTTTAGAGTATTCAATATTATGTTTCAATATATACATTATGAGGTTTAATATTAAATTGATTACTAATATGTTATAGTTTGAGATGCATATACACTAGTTGAACTTTTATGGCATAATAAAGAAATTATTGAAATATCTAAATTTGATGATTGAAATTTTAGAGCTATTAGTTGATTTCTGAAAGAAAGTACTTAATTTGTTTTATATTAAAATATAAGTTCATTTATTACTTACAATGTGGATATACTCCATAATCCTTGTAGTGTTCGAGCATCTACATTTATCAGAAGATTGCTTGTAAGCGAGCTAAAAGTAAAAATAAATTAAAAATATTAAGCTTAAACTATGTCTTATTTAATTTTCAGGATATAGCGTGTTTTTAAATTTTAAGCTTAAAAATAAAATATAGTTAGAAAAGTTCACAAAGCAGTTGATACATTTTACGAACATTTACACCATTTCTGAAATTTATATAAAACATGTTTTTGGTTTTCAACATTTAGTTTTCATCATCAGTCAGTGTAATTATTGTAAATAATTTATTATTTATTATGTAAAAATAATGAAAAGGATTTTCAACAGATTATTTCTAAATTATAGTCAGTCACACATTTATTTCAGGACTGTTTGAGTTGGACAAGTTTAAGAAATAAAGAGAAAAGATTTACATTAACATGGGTGTAAAAAAAATAAGTTCTCGAACTTATTTAAAAAAACGAAAAAAAAACTACTCATAAATACTACACTAAAGCACAAGTAAAAAGGAAAAAGCAGTAAGAAAATAAATATTAAGATCATGTAATTAACTCAGCTGTCTGGTTGAAAAGTTGAGCAGCTACGAGTGTGGTACGTTTGTAACAACTGTGTAACGAGATGTCTCAGGACTTCAGCTTGTGTACCTCAATGCCTAAAGGTTGGTACGAATGAACGTAAAGTTTCCATTCATTAGTAAAAAGTTTGATCTTTTAAGAAATTACTTGTAACATATTTTCAATTTGACGACTTTTTCTTGGTATGCAGGGCAATGAGCGTGTACATATATA
>JAPDSC010096013.1:51466-65433 GCA_026290005.1 Latrodectus geometricus
AAAAAATGTTGTGTGATGTGATGTTTTTATTTTACACAAGGCTATAGCTTATAGTTAAATTTATAAATAAATATTTTTAATTACAAAACAAGCAGACATTATAACAAAAAATATTAACTATTTTTATAAAAAGAAAAGCTCCGAAAAGATTATTTTAAGGACTATATCTACATGCTCAATAAGGATTTAAAGAAATTACAAAATAATTTGCTTGATAATTAATTATAAGAGGTTTTTCTCTACTGTTAATAATAATAATAATATAACAGAAAATTAATTCATTTTATATAAGAAAAACTCTTTATGAATTAAGAAATAATACACTGTTAACGCTTCTAAAAGATTGCTATAGTGCGTTGGCGAGCCTATATGAAACAATGTATAGCTAAAGTGAAAGTACATTAGTACTTTTTTCCAATATTAAACTGTATCATGTTTCACGTATTTCATAATTTCCACAAAACTGATTCAGAAATATATCCTTGAAAGTAAATACATTAATAATATCATTTTTTCCCTTAATGCTTATCAAAATGTATTTATATGCTGGCAACGGGCAAAGAAAATATTCCTCATAATTGAATGCAGCTGTTGATAAGAACAAGATATGTATTAACTAAATAGTAATATTGTATGTATAACTCTATAAAAAAATTATTCGCATAGACTTCAAGTACTTAATGATAAACATAAGACACAAATCAAACTATGCTATTGAAATACTTAATTTTATTAATAAATATTTCGATTCACAATATATTATCACATTACATAACAATATATTTCCACAACCTATGTTATACAATCTGTACTATGGGCTTCCTTGTACTTAAATAAAAGGAATAACATAATACTTTTCCAATAAAAACATAAAAAATATAGCTAGGAGTATTTTATATCAATAACATATTAGAAGTTGTATAAATGATTAGTTTGAAATTTTGATTATCTTCTTTTAAATCTGTGTATCTAATTATTTTGACTTCTTTTATCCTAAATTACAACTATGATAGTTTTCTAGTTAACTTTATTATAAAATTATGTAGGTAATTTAAAATTTATTTATTTAAATATTTATCCCTTTAAAACTTGTTTTACTGGAGAAGAAACACTATAAATTTCTATATTTTAAACAAAAATTTTAATTCATGATTTTTATTAGAATATTTTCTAACTTATTTTTATATTTATTTAATTATATTTCAAATAATTTATAAAAGTAAGCATTTTAACTTAAAAAGGAAAATATAGAGAAGAATAAAATTAACTAAACATATTTTGAATTTTCTTGAAGAATTTATTTCTTAAAAGTTAATAATATTTTATTGTTCCAATCTTTGTTCTTTAAATAGTACAATAAAAATTAAGAATTTCATTTATGATGACATTGATAAAACATCTATGAATAAAGATTTTTTTAATTAATTTCATGTGTAAATTTAGATGATATTTTTTTTCTTCACTAAAAAGTTTAAAATAAAAATTAATAAGTTATTAACAAATAAAAATTATAAATCAGAGTTTAAATTTTTATAATTATTAGCAATCATGTTGAACAGACCATAAAACCAATTTCATTTTATTTTAAAATGTAAACATAATTATTTTAATAATGTAAACTTTAAAAAACAAATAAACAAATAAAAACAAGTTCCTGTATGTATAAATTATTTATACGTAGGTATGCATATATGTGTGTATGTAGATGTCAGAAGCCGAAAAAAATCTTTGATATCGAAGAAAATTCCAAATAATGGATATTGTTTTAGAAGAATAATGTTATTGTTCAATTTTTTGAACATATCACCAAGATCCAAATCCAAAGTTTTACGATCAACCAAGGTTTAAGCTCTTACTCCTTAAGAGCCAAGTAAATAATGTACAAAATTATTGGATTGAATTTATAATTTATCTTAATGATTTGAAATTTTAATAAAGTTATTTACATCAAATTAATTATTAACTTATTGTAGATTCTGATTTAATAAAAATATTAGTATCACCATTCAAGATGCTTCAACGCAGATACAGATGTTTTTGTTTCCAAAATTGATTACCATTTTTATTAATAAATTTTTCATAGTATTCTACACTGATTTAAAATTTGCATTTTTAAATAATTTTTTATTTTATTTTGGGTTTTAAAAAGAGTAATATATTATATTTATAATTGTCGATATTTCTCCCATAGAAAACTTTACTTAAGCACATACAAATATTTGTTATTCTATTTTTAATAAAATGCTCAATTATAATTTTTTTGCTTAAAATTTATACGATTTAATTTAGTAATATCTCCTATTTGTTGTTATAATATATAAACGAAGATATAATTTACTTACGTTGTATATTAATAACAGTAATATATAATTTCAAATATATTGCTAAATTGTACCATAATTTTAAACAATTAAGTAATACATGCGTTTCCAAAAATAATAACGGATGATTAGTTTGCTACGAAATATTTACGTAATTGTGAAATGCCTTTTGATTAAACTATCAATTTTAGCTAGAAACGTAACTCAGTAATTGGATTTAATAAAATATTTCCTTTATTAAATTTTAAAAAGTATTTTTAATCAAATTAGCTTATTTTAAAAGACAACAACTGAACTTTGAAAATGTGTTGTTAAATGTTTTAATTTTAGTTTAAAGTGGCTTGCAATAATTTTTTGAATTAAACAAATTATTATGACACTGCAACTAAATTTTTGTCAACTTTTTTTGGAAACTTTTGGCATAAATTTGTTATTTCGTTCATTTAAATTCCAAAACATATCTCATTGTATTAATATGTACTTTAATTAAATAAAAGATTCCGAATGTACTTTGAAATTGTTTTAAATATTGCTTTTATAAATCAAATGATTTTTTCCAAATGTTTTTCCCCCAGTTAATTTATTCAAAAGCACTTATTCAAATCACTTTTGTTTATTATTTTGCTTTGTATATTTTTACATAACTAATTATTTATTTTGCATAACTTATATTTCCACAGATATTTGAATGGAAATGAGCTGCACTTGATTGTAAACAAAACGTTTGTTGGAAGCTCCAGCCTACGATTCTTGTAAGTAATATATTAATCATGGCATTTATAACAGTTAATTTATTTCTCAAACAAGAAGTATAATAATAATTAATACTATAGTAAATAAAATTAATTAAAGTATTTTTAAGAATTTAATGTTTATTATAAATTTTATAAGCAATGAAAATTTGTGTCATTTGAAATAATATATTTTTTTAATCATTACCGTATATTATTGTAAAAAACCATAATTTTAACTAATAAAATAATTTAAAAATTATTAAATTTTTGAGTAACTTCAATTAGTTATTTTTGAAGAAACTCTTTAATTTAATGAAGCAGTTTGCATGGAAATTGAATTTATTGATTTTATAATTCAGTATTTTTCCCCAGTTACTTTTTATTAATCAAAGTGTATTATGCAATATTAATTAAAAGTGACGCCAAAGGAGCATTTGTTGACAAGTACAAATTTTAAGTAATCAAACAAAGTAAATTTATTTGAATATTTTATCTCAAAAGTTTTCTTCTGATACAATATATTTAATGAATAAAAAGTTTTATTTTTCATGAAGTTTTTAATAAGTGATTAACTATTTATTTCATTATAAATCTGTTTAAAATTTAATAATAACATAATGAGTAAAATAAAATTGTCTTAACATACTTTTTCATTGTTTGTCGTTCAGTTTTTCACAAAATAATTTATTTAGAAAATCATCTTCATTTAAAAGAAAACTTCTTAAAACTTTTTTAAACATTTCAGTTACAAATAATAATTTAATAAAATTTTTCCACAAATTAATATTATCAATTTATTTCAAGAATATATTTTAAATCTAAATATTTATATTTATTTCATACAATTAATACATACAAAATGAAATAAGTCCTTTACTGATAATTATTCTTGTCAGAATTTGATTTTTCATAAGAGAATATGTATATTGACATAATATATGCAAAAACAATTTGGAGTAGGGGCAATTTTAATATCATTTTTTCAATTAGAACTTCTGAAATTATAATTTTTCTTTTTAAATAGGTAGATTATATATTTTCTTTTAAATAGATGGAGTCAATAAGCAAGTTTAATACAAATGATGCAATATAGATAATTCATTGAAGTTTTAATATAAATAAAAAAAACATAGATAGCTTTTTAAGAGTGCTCTAATAAAGTTTAGAAAATGTTGTTAAGTTGTTTTTATTTTATTTTATTTTGAAACTTCAAAATAGAAACTAAGCACCATTTGCATTAAAAAATTCCAACAAAACACTTCATTATATTGAGAACTCATCTCGGAAAACATTTCTAGATAATGAAGTTCTCAATAATGAGAATAATAAAGTTCTAGATCTACCGATTTGTCACATTTAAAATAACCGTCACTTAGTTATAAATGTTAGTAAATAAGAATTCAAATTATAACACCGAAAATCATTTTGAATAATGAGTTTCAAAATCATATTTACCCCCAAAATTATTTTAAATATATTGCGGAATGAAATGTTTAAATCCTCGTTTTCATAAACTTGATTTATGAAAACGAGGAATTTTTTTTCCAATATATTCATCCAGTTCTGGAGTAAAACGCAATAAAATATGAACTCCCACTAGAATATAATTTTTTGAATGAATCTAAGGAGGAAATTGCGGAGTTAGGTGGATTCAGTATCATAAATATGTGTGTCTTTTAAATTCATTACAAAATTTGAATTTAAAGAAATTAGAAGAACGTAAAACGTATTTGATGTTTCAAAGAACGGCCGCCCAACCTGTCTAGTGGTTAGCGTAATTAACTACGAATGGGGAGGACTTGGGTTGGAATCGCAGCTCGGGCATGGATGTACTTTCTCTCTCTGTGTGTTTCTTGTCCTTTCCTCAGATGATGGATGAATATACCCTGCCCTATAAACGGGTTTGTGGTGGTGCAGAGTGGGCGGTGCTACTCGTACCCCCGTGACTTTGTTCACAGGTGCCCACCGGGCAAACATTATTTAAAAAAAGGCTTATTTATTTTCAACCCAAATTAGTGAAATTTGTGCCATCTCAAAAACATTAATTTGGATTGTAAATAAATAAGCCTTTTTTATTTACAAACCACTTTTGAACATTTTCCACACTGAGAATGAACACTTTTCCTCTATGTTACTTTTAATGAAACATTGAGGAAAAATGTTCATTATTGCAGATAGAATGCCTAATGTAACAGTTTGCATGGCAAAATGTTTTTTAGAAACCATGAGATAGTTTGATTGGGTCTCTAAAATATCATACATTAGGTGTTAAAATATCATCCACATTCTTAATATTATTTGAATTAATTTATCCATAAGGTGAGGCAGAATTAAAGAAATTACTTAAATACTGCTTTAGAACACATCTTATTTGCCATTCAAAGGTCACTTTTTGCAAACTAGGCCTAATTAGATTGGGACTTATATTTTAAAATTAATTCTGAACCTCTACAAACATCTGTCTTTAAAAGTGCTTCTTGCACTAATCATTCGGCTGCCAGTTTGGGATATTTTTGATGCCGTAAAGGAAATAAAAGGGAAATAGAACCTATTTTCTAGGATTCTTGTATATATTTAGTTGAATTTAATTTTGAATAGGAAATAAATTATAATATAACAACCTAAACGCATATTAAAAAAAAATTTTTCAAAGAAGTATAATTAATAATTCGATTATTTCATAAAAATTATACTTTTAATTAAAAAAAATATTTTGGGTAAGCTGTGAATTCACTTCTTAAGCATGAAGCTAAAAAATGAAGAAACGTGATCTTTGATAAAAGTGTTTTACGTTATTTCACTATATATATATATATATATATATATATATATATATATATATATATATATATATATATATATATGTATGTATATATATATATAATGCTTTTGTGCTTAAAAATCTTCACTTAAATACTTGTGAAGATAGAGGATTTTAAAAAGTAAATATTTGGTTACTTGCTTCTTATCAAAACATTTATTAATACAAACTTCAAAACTCTTTTTTAATCTCTGCTCCCTTTTATTTTTATCTGTTTTCTGCCGTTCAATTATTTTTAGTATCATGTTTCGAAATAGAAAATACTCATCAACATATTGTATAAAACATAAATAAAAATCTCTTTAAAATAAACTATATCTTTATTTATATTTCACGATGCGTAAATATAGGAAACACAGTTTCAGTATAACATATTTTTTATTAAAATATTTTAATCATCAATGCATTTTATATGTAGCCATATAAAAAATCTTACATTTTAGGCAGAAATAATCAAATTTAAATTAATAGAATATAAAAAAAATTATTTTTAATTAAAATTACTTGAAATCATTAGTCACAATACTTATCAATACACATTTTAAACTATAAAATATAATATTCTTTGTATTTCTGATTTTGTTTTTCTGTATTTACATGAATAACAATACAATATGTTGGAATGTAAAATTTTTAATTAATACATGTTTGAAAAATTTTATTAATAATAAGAAATTCTTATTATTTTTTATGATTGATCATTAATATTCTTGAAAAAAATACACTCTATCATATAAAAAATGTGTGTGCCTATCACTTTAATATTTTTTCATCTGTTATCCTTATAAATGGGCTTTTTTAAATGAAGCTGCAGTATTTAAGCAGACAGAAATAATATTCTGATTTTGAAAGTTGTAAACATTAAAATTGCTTGACTAGCTAAGCTTTTTACAGTAAACAAATTTAATAATATTTATGTATGGAATCATCAGGTATAAATAAAAAAAAATTATAAACATATTATATTAGCATCACTGTTTTTATTACTGGAAGTTAATCAATTTTGTTCACCAGATAATAATAATTGTGCATGATATTAAATTAGTCTTATCAATGTGATCTCGGTCTTATAAATATTATTTTTTTAATCAGTAGTTTGATGTAAAAATGTATAAAATAAGGTTTTTAACCACAATTTGAAATTGCAAAGGTGTTTCCTTAAAAATCGAGAGTTTTTTTAAATAATTACAACACAAAATTTAAAAATAAAGGTACAGGTGTTTTTCCGAAATGTTAAATATTTTTATTTGAGTTACAGAAAAGGTGTTGAATGATTAAAAATTTAAAATTCAAAATGCATCGCTTCATAAAATTTAGTGTTTCTTAGCAAAATAACTTAAGAAGAAATTAAGCTAACGTAAAAAGCTTAGAAGATTGTTTTGGTGAGTCTAAAAGTTTTATAAAGCATAGTGATTTTTGGATTTAAGAACAATCTCTAAAGCAATTAGAAACCGTTATTTATAATGTCAGGAAAAGAAACATTAAAATTTTAAAAATATTATTTAATATTGTTATTCTTTACAACATTCGCTTTTATTCTCTTCAAAGATTGCTCAGACAGTGTTAACTTCACAATAACACATAAGACATTGTGTTTCGTCAGGACTCGAAATATGTTGTGCCCATGACAAATTTCGAAACCATTGTAGCATCTAAAAATTGTAGACTTTCAAAAACATTGTACTAGTAATTAACTTACTGTGAATAACTTCGTTGTTTACAATTTGACTTCTTTAATTAACTTACTGATTTTGGATGTGTTTCGCAAGAATGATCTCAACATTTTATGGCACGATACATTCTTTTTAACCTGAGTTATTCACATTAATTTTGTTTTGGCAAATAAAAAACAGCTCTCTGAGAAAATCCGGCATCGCCTGCTTCGTTTATAATTTTTATAGAAGTTAAGTTAATATTTAGAAAAAGATTCTTGCATTTAATCTCTAACAATAACGTACATTTATAACATTTAGAGTAAAAATGTTATTTTTTAATGTCATAGTGGGGTTCTTATGCAAAAAAAAAAAAAAACGTTTTTTGAAAAATAAGTTTCACCATTTCTACGAGTAATTGTTGAGGAATCTATAGTCATGTAATTAACTTTAGAAAATTAAGGCAATCATGCTGAATAGTTAAAGGAAACAATTAGGCAACGATACTGAATAATTGTCAAGTTTTATAATTTTTCAACAATTGGAATATCTGCATCTTAATTTTAATGTCTAAAAATGAGCATATATTGTAATGACATATAATTATTAAATTCACTTATTCTATTTTTATGTAATTATTTATCATGAATAAAATCAGAGATATTGTGAAGATAAATCATGCAACAGATAAAAACAACTAGAATCAGCAATATTAATTGAGATTTAAAGAAAATATTTCTAGATAATTAAAAAAGATGTTCAAAAAAGAAAATACTAGTCCTATTAAAATGGAATTATTTAAAATACTTTGACCTATAAATAATATATTACTTTTTTTTCTTTAGATTTTATTTTTACGGACTGATATATTGAAGAAATATCCAATTCTTCATATTAACTTTACATCTTCAAAAATATTATAATTTGATAAAAATGTAATATTTATTATTTTATTAATACTAATCTTTAATAATTTGCAACATATAAAGCATATTTATCATGCAAACATTCATTACTAAAAAAATTTTAATTAAAATTACGTTTTTACTCATCTTAAGTAAGTCATTATTCAGTAGTAATAAATAGTTTACATCTTAATTTAAATACATGAATAAAGATACTTAAAATACATGAGTTCAATAAAATGTCAAGCATTTACTACAATGAATGGATTCCTGGATAGATTTTTTGTGAATAGGAAAATAAGAAAAAATGTAGTTTATCGAAATCTCATGCAATGAACTACAAATTTAACTCAAAAATCGTGATTAATTTGTTATTGATGCAAAATAATTTTAAAGTAATAAATAAGTACTGATATTGAGATAAAAACAGCCTTACATGATGGAAGAAATTTAGTACTCTAAAATTAAAGTTTAATCATTCACACAATCGAACCGTAATGAGCATATTAAGATATACTTATGGATTCTTAATACGCTTTGGTGAATTAAATGAAAAGGATGCCTTACAATTAATTTCGATATAATTTGAAGTATAGTATCAGCACAATTTAATGATGAACTTAATGACTAAATGATATGAAGTGCAATTTACAGTAAATGCTATGTTATTATATGCTATTTTACCATTTTGATATATTTATAAATGATATATGTTATTATTTTTATTTAGAAATTATATCTCTAAATGTTCAGTAATTAATTACTTTTTGAGTAAAAAATGTAAAATAATCTTTTTTTTTATAATTTATACTGATTAATATTACCATTAGTTGGTATCATTTTCTGCTAATATGATAGTTTAATAAAATTTTCTTCTGAGATACTACAGACTGAAATTGCTTTATTTATGTTAATTCATAATGAAACAAAAATATCACCAAAACTTAACTAGGAATGTTTTTTTGTTGCATATTTTAACTATATCTTTTAATTATTCAATTTTCATGTAATTTTGCTGATTGGTTTTTATAGTATCTCTAATGAAATATGTATTATATAGCAATTATCATAATAAGACTTTTGACTTTATAATTGTAATTTTAATTAAAATATAGAATTACAAAATCGGTGAAATAAATTTTTAAATCCATTAATTTTGTATAACGTATGTTGGAATTTTAATCTCTGTACTACATCGAATTTTCAACATAAACAATGTGCACTCGTATTTATAAATCAAGGATAATGCAAGTTCAAGCAAAAAAAGAGACAGAAGCTAAACAAAGGTGACTTATTTGTAAAGACTATTTATTAAACAAAACTCCTTAGCGATTTTTTTTGGCAGAAACTGCCAGCTATCAGTCCTCATTCGGCGTTGTAACTCGGGGAAGACGTGTGCTGCAAAGTCTACTCACATTACCACCATCTTTGAATCGTTGCCAAAGCCTGGAGATGAAACTCTAGGCGATCCCAAGTTCCTCGGATACTTCCAATTCGGAACGTATATATTCCAGATGGCCTATAATTCAACTACTTAAAACATCATCCAAATGCTTCTGTTGTGCCATAACTATAAGGTTATTGCACTGAAAGTCTTTTAAAGCGCTCGTGAACAATTTTACTTCTTTGCAAGCATTCCTTCCTCCTCCCTTACACTCTCTTCATTATGACGCACTATCAGCGCCTCTGATGGTTTCTTGTAATTTGCATATTATTCTTCAAGATGTATGTGATAATTCTACATGTGAAATGTTCATTTTAGAGTGTAATTTCTATGTGATTCTGAATTATCCTTAATTTATGACAGGAGTGTATAACCAATGAAGAGCGGCACTTGTCACACGTTACTTTCTAGACACATAAATGTAAATAAATACATCTCACTTTAAATTCTCTTATTTGTTCCTCACAAGACAAGTCATGAGTTACAATCGATATATTTTTTGGTGAAATTGACAGTATTTTTTAATTTTGCTTTTCCTTGTTGTGAAAAACACGATGAATGTAGTAATTAACTGTTTGGCATTAAATTGCAGGAAACTTGAGAAGCACAAAGCATCATTGATGGAAAAATAGAACATTGCTTTCAAAATCTTCAAAATTGGCTCAAAAATACAGCTATGTAATTCATCTGTCAAATACATCATACGTGTACTTAAGGTGACAGTGCAACATGATGTGTTCTTCAGGAAATTTGAAGATATGGTGGTATAAAGGGAATATTTGATATATATTTATAGGAGAATGATTTTTTAAATGCTGCAATTGCAATAATAGTTGTTTTGCGAACAATTTAAACGCTGAAAAAAGTTTTAATAGATGGCGCTGTCACCAGTTGTTTGTATGATTTCCTGCACTTTAGATTTTGATTTGATGGAGGGAAATGCTCTCCAACTTTCGATGGAACAATAAGTAATTTAGATTTTTAGTGAACAGTAAGATAATTGACTGTTTACAATTTATGCAAATTTTTTATTGTGTGAACCTTTTGTGCATTATTAAAATTGTTTTTATTATCATATATGATCGTGTTTACTTTTTAGAGCCGTATGTCGAATACACTTTTTCGACTTTAGATTTTATTTGAATTATTTAGATAAATTAGAATTTTCCTTTTCATGGTGCATCAGCCGGGAAATGATTATATATTATTTTTAATATACACAATAGACTAATGGATTTGAATTGAATCTGTGTATTAATATCGTTATTCTAAGCATTGAATTACTGCACTTTGCTCCACCTACGCAAATTGTGAATACTGGCAAGGTAGAATATTTACTTTAATATTCTTTGTATGCAAGAATGATTCAAAATGGAAACTTAAAGAACTAAGGAAAATAGATCTTTCGTACGAAGCTCTTGTACTGAAATAGTAAATCATATTCAAAACTTAACAAAAATAGAATTTAATTTGTTAGAAGACTGTTTAAATAACTTACTCTTAAAAGAGATAGCTTAAGAGAATTAAATGAACAAAATAAATATTTTTCCAAAGTAGAAGAGTTCGAAACTGATTTTTTCACTATTCATGACTATGCCGAAAAAATATAGCAAGTGTTTTTCGTGCTCAAAAAAGATTAAACCAAAATGACATTATTAATGTAAACTTCATTGAATCTCAGAATTTTTACTTAAATCGAAACTCTAGTAATGAAAATAAACAAGTAAAGCTCCCGAAATTAAATATTCGAAAATTCCTCTTTGAGTATGATATAGCATATTTTACTAGTTTCTAGAACACCTATAAAAGATTTTATCGAAGATAATAATGGGTTAGCAAATATTTATTTTAAACTATTTATAGACATATTTAGGTGGACCTGGGTTGAATTCCAATGAAGATTTCAAAATATCGGATGATAATTATGATTCATCTGGGAACAATTAAAAAAAAAAGATTTGGGCATAAGAGCCTAATAATAAATCATCATATGAATAAACTGTTAAATCTCTTTCTTGTTTACAAATCAAACTATTTTTTAAAAAAGAATGCATGATGAAATCGAAATTAATGTGAGAAGTTGCTGTAATATTAAAAAATTTGGCAATCGAATTAACAAAGGAACGAAACGTCCGAGCCCGATATTCATAAATTGTTAAATTCAATCCAACTGGAAATAAAGAGCAGTTAAACTCTTCCACTTTCCCCACGCAACTTGGAAGATTCAAGGCCAGATCGACCACACCCTTTAAAGAGAAAAAGACTGAATGAAAGACTGAAAAACACTTGTGACTTTTCGATTGTTTCTCAAACCAATGAATTTCGCATGTATTGTAAGAAAGGATAACTCGATGGAGAACTGTTACTTGAACATCGAAGAAAAAAGAAATAAATTAAAAGTTTTCGATAGATGTTTTTTATGCCTTGGTGTATCACATTCGGAGGGAATCATAACCAAACTATTTGTTTTAAATCTCAAAAGATAAAAATAATGAGATCCAAGAATCAGAAGTTGAGTCGTCAATACTTTCTGCGGTTTCAAAGGCAGTGAATTAATTACTCGTTTGTTGATAATATGACATAATGGCTCAATGCGGATATTTATTTAACAAAAATTAGTTGACAAATTAAATCCCATGAAAATAAGAGAAAAAAAATAATCGATTTGTACTACCAGAAACAAAAAAGCTATAAACAAAATTTATGATGTATTTAGCGGGAAATTAGAGCACAGACTTTTCCTAAACTCACAAATAGAAATAGAAGCTTTAGTTACAGATGAAATATCAGATTCAGACATATTACACCTTGAAAAAAAAGTAAATGGAAATTTAAAATTAAGAAATTATACCCTTGCTGACGCCTTTAATTGTATTGAACTTTTTTAATATGTGTACTGCTTTGGTAGGGGCAGATTATTATTATAACATTGTAACTGATAAAATCAAACATTTGAATGAAAATTTTGTAGCCGTTAAAAGTAATTTTTATTGTTACCTACAATTCCAAAAACTGTTAATCACACTTTTCTCATATTTAATGTGGTGGTAGAGGAAAATTTAATACCGAAACAAAGAGAAATATTTTGGGATTTAGAAAACTCTGGTTTATTTGTCAAATTATAATTCATTCAAAAATGAAGCTTTGTCTGATTTTGATACGAATATTAAGTATGAAAATCTGAGATAAACTGTTAAATTGCCCTGGAAATTAGATAAAGACAATTTGTAGAATTAACGACATAATTGTTACATAATATGAATTTTAATTCATTTGCTGAAATAGATAAGATAATTTTTTAATAAATTTTTAATTTCTTCCTCAGACTTTCACCCAAATATTGTTTTCTTCTGTTTAAAAATAAAATGTGCTTTTCTCTTTCAGATACTTGTCTTATAATCCCATTCAGGAGATTGAAGATGGTGCATTTTTGGGATTAACAAACTTAGAAGAACTGTAAGATATTATTGTTTTAAATTATAGAGTGTTTTTAACAAATAAAGCTTTTATTGTTTATTTCAATGTTAAATTAAAATATACAAAAATTTAATCTTATTTTTAGGTCTGTAATTTAAGAATTGTTGAATTTGATTAATCAAAACACGGAGTCATTTTAACCGTGTTAAATCAAAAGTATTTTTGTAAACCAATTCTAAATATATTTCATTTTAGTAAATTTCTTTATGTAAACAGTTTATCTGAGCAAATTTCGCTTAATAAATACGTCGTCGTTATAAAAAAACTTTTAAAATACAACGTAAAAAAGTATACCATAAACATCTCTACATAAATATAAATGCAATAATACCCGGTGCAATCTTGTATCAGAGAAATTTCATACTTAATTATTTCTTTCAGAATATGAATTACTACTGCAATTTATAAATGTGAGATGTCAAACCTAAATAATTGAAAAAGAGTACAGTTGACGGCAAATGCAGAAAACTGTTAATAGACATCGAGAAGAAAATATATCGCAAGCAATATTTTAAGCAATTTATAAAAAGATTATTTTCCCCTTTATTATATATTTTATAACACAATAATAAATATTTTAATAAGATAGTAGAATAAAAAGATTTTAAGCAAA
>JAPDSC010096013.1:65443-106793 GCA_026290005.1 Latrodectus geometricus
AATAATGACTGTAAATATATAAGGAGAAATTAATTCTGCATTGATTGAGAACTAATTATAATATAATAATAACCTAATTTTTAATTAATAATATCACGCAATAAATTTTTAAAAGAGTATCATGGAACCTTATGGTTTTCTTTAAGAAATATGCCTTTCTACAGATTTTTTAAATTTCAGGATCATTGAAATTTACAAAATTAATGATAATTCTTTGGAATCATCTAACTCAAGATTAGAGTTTTCAAATTAAATACAAGACGTGAGGAAATAAACTGTGTGGTAAACAGTGTTCAAAGTAATTTAATAATGTTAGTAACAAGATAATGTTAACTAAATTATGTAAACAAGTAAACACACACATTATTGAGAGAAATGCCTATATAAATTAAGTAAGATGTAATTAGAAGATCAAGATAAAGCAAAAAACACTATACAATTTAATACCAATAGGACAAAGTCAAGAAAAGGATGTAATATATATATTTATATAGCAGGGATGGCCAAACTTTTGGGATCCGTGGTCTACTCCACATTTAAAAAAATTAAGGTGGTCTACCAATGGCAGAAATAACGTATATGTTTATATATTTATTTTCGGTAACAAAAAAATAGTATATTATCTAATTTAAAAAAAAACCTAGTATTTACAAAATAAAAATTTACTGACGAAAATAATCAAAGTATTCATATAAATAAAAATTAACCAACCAATTTACTTTGTTTAGATGAAATTTGACAATGTATGTCTGTGACAAGTTTATCATATTGTGGCTGATACGAGCTTATTGCAATGTGTAAACACGAAATTATATGTTCCTTTGTTAAATGCGACCGATGTATAGTCTTTATGGCGTTCATGGTTGAAATAACAGATTCACAAAGATACGTCGATCCAAAGTATGACTTCAAATACAAAATCAATTTGTAAATATTTGGAAACGTTTCCTCAGAAATTAATTTTTAAAAATTAATATCGCTAGATGCTCTGGATTTTAGAAATATATCGCATCTTAATTTAATAATTTCTTCCTCGACTGTAACTGAAATGGTATCCATTAAATGTCTTATTTTTTCAGATACTCCATCAATGTTGACATTTTTATTAAATGGAAATATCATAAAACTGAGTATTTCTTCCAACCTAAATAAGTCAGTGAATCTTCTTTCAAATTCTTCAAACAAAACATTTGAAAATTTTAATCGCACTCATCATGTCTGTTACACATTTATTCTTTTCTTGTAGATTTAGGTTTAAGTCGTTAAGTTTTGCAGTGATATTACAGAGAAAAGCTAGTTTCATGAGCCATTTCCCATCTTACAATTCAGTAATGTGCTTTCCTTTTATATGTAGAAAATTTCTTATTTCTGGTAACAGAATACGAAATCTTTTTAAAAAAGCACCACAGCTTATCCAACTCACGTCTGTGTGCAATAAAAGATCTCTGTACTTTGATTCAGTTTCTTCCAAAACTGCCAGAAATTGTCGTCTCTGAAGACTTCTTGAACGAATTGAATTGACGATTTTAAAAGCAATTTGCATTATATCATTAGACTTAAGTGTTTTTGAACACAATACCTGTTGATGGATAATGCAATGATAGCTGGTAAAACTGGGAATTTCCTCATCATTATTGCATAAGGCAATAAAACCAGTTCGATTCCCAATCATTGCTGGAGTTCCATCTGTTGTAATAGAGACCAATTTATGTATTGGAAATCTTGTCGTGTCAATAAAGTTTTTAAATGAGTTATGTAAAGTTTTTAAATGAGTTAAATCTTGTCCCCTCGTTTGTCCTTTAAATGGAATTAAAGTTAATAATTCTTCTTTTGAAGTCATATCTTCGAAAACCATTCTCACAAAAAGGTATAACTGTGCAATGTCACTAATATCTGTGGATTCATCAAATTGAAGTGATAGGAACTTACAAACTTTTAAAGCGTCATTTAATAAATTTTCCAAATTATTATTCATAGCTTCAGTCCGTCGCATCACAGTGTTATGCGACAAAGAAATATTATTTATTGACGATATAATTTCAGATTTGCTTCTAAAATCATGGAAAAGCACTTCTCCCACTTTAATGAAAGCTTGTTTTATAAATTATCCATCTTCGAATGGTTTTTATCGCTTTATCAAAACTTCTGTAATTTTAAACGACGCCAATGTTACTGCTTTAGCTTTGGTGCCTGGTTTCGTAAATACCGATTGCTGTAAATGTATATTTGACTTTAATTCATACACTTTAACTTTTCGAAGTTCACTGCCGATTGGAAAGTCTGTAGCGTATTTTAAGTGCATGGTTTCAAAATATCTTTCGGCGTTTGCTTTTTTTGGTAATGCCACACTTGAGTTACATATGAGACAAACACATTTCTCCTTCAACATAACAAAAAAGAAATCATCTTCCTACTCATTGTGATAATGGTATGTTTTACTCATCTTAGCACTGCTACTTGGCAGAGTCCTTTTGGACAGTTTGTTGAAAAACAAATTCAACAGTTTCGTATCAACAGTTTCGAATAGCAGTTCGAACATTCAACTGTTTTGAAACAAATTCGTATCAGTGCGGTAGGAAGTGAGCGACCTGCCACGTAAGACGATTAATTTAAAATTGAAACTAAACGGCTACAAGTGACGGGTAGACTAGACGACTCGGCGCGTGGCTATCATGCGCCGGCTACTGGATCTAATCTATTTATCCCCCTTTGACAAATTGTTTCGATTTAATTCCACTGTAAAATGAAAAATTCAGTGCCATACTTTGCACAGTTTGTTTTAGGTTTTAAAGAAAAAACTGTAGTAAATTTTTATTTTAAATAATTCATTAATTCTATGACATAAGTCATAAATTAAATTGTTAATATCCGAGGTCGTTATCGGGGTGGTTGCACGGAATACCTAAAATGTCTTCGCGGTTGACGTCTTGGCCATCCCTGATATATAGTAAGATGTATTTAGAAGTATGTTATTGGAAGATCAAACCTTAGTACTCAGTACGAATAAATGGAATCTTTACGTTCATTCGTACCACACCCTAGGCATTGAGGTACATAAGCTGAAGTCCTGAGACATCTCGTTACACAGTTGTTACAAACGTACCACACTCGTAGCTGTTCAACTTTTCAACCAGCCAGCTGAGATAATTACATTATATTAATATTTATTTTCTGACAGCTCTTTCCTTTTTACTTGTGCTTTATATTAGTATTTATGAATAAATTTATTTTATCGCTCTTTTAAATAAGTTCGAGAACATATTTTTTTGTGCATGGGATGTGATGATGAATCAACCTGATAAATTTCAACAAGCTATACACCAAATAATAAAGGATTTTTTATACCCATGTTTTATGTAAATCTTTTCATATTAGTTATGATCTATATAAAACATATTTCTTAAACTTTTTCAACTCAAACAGCCCTGTAATAAATCTGTGACTTTAATTTAGAAATAATCTGTTGAAAATTCTTTTTTATTATTTTTACACCATGAATAATAAAACATTTGCAATAAAGATAACACTGAAAATTAATTTCTAAATGTTGAAAACCAAAAACATGTTTTATTTAAAATTAAGAAGTGATGCAAATGTTCGTAAAACTTATAGACTGCGTCATGAATTATTCCAACTATATTTTATTTTCAAGGTTAAAATTTAAAAACATACTATATCCTGAAAATTAAATATGACATAGTTTAAGCTTAATATCTATTATTTATTTTTATTTTTAGCTCACTTACAAGCAATCTTCTGATAAATGTAGATGCTCGAACATTACAAGGATTATGGAGTATATCAACGTTGTAAGTAATAAATGATTTTATAATTTAATATAAAATAAATTCATAACTTTCGTTCAGAAATCAACTAATAGCTGTAAAATTTTAATCATCAAATTTAGATATTTCAATAATTTCTTTATTATGTCATAAAAGTTTTAATAGTGTATATGCATCACAAACTATAACACATTAGTAATCAATTTATTATTAGACCTCATTAATGTATATATTGAAACATAATATTGAATATCCTAAAATTAAAAGGAAAACAAAGTCATCTCTAAAACAATATATTACAATATTAATATATTCTGTATTGCAAATTAATTTTGATAATTCTCTTGACAAATAAATTTTATAATAAAAATGAACATAATTTTTGTTCATTTTACTCATGAAAATTACAAGAAAACTTAACTTAAATTTTATCTATGACAGTGAATTATATCAAAAATATTCACTATTTTTTTAACTTTTGTTTCTTTGATGTATAAAAACAAAATTTTACTGTATATTTCTTTTTACTATATTTTATCTAACTAAGTACAGGGGATTTCTAAAAACATTATTTAAATATAATCTAAAATATATACTTGAAAAAATTTTATGGAATTCCATACAACAATACAATGTAAAAAAAATTTATTTATAAAATAAAGTATATATTGTATACTCAGCTAGTATTACAAAATGTTTTTCTTAGAAATATTTTGGTAGAAATTCTTTCTTAATAAACTTTTCTGTAACTTCATATTTCTTATAAAACAGTAAATCGATTAAAAAAATCCTTCTTTCTCGAATTTCGACAAATGGAATTAAGTTGTATTTGTATTTGGTCACATATCTTTTTGAGGATTCTTTTTCATTAACTAAAAATTAGTTTTGATTGCTTTTTCCCTTAAATGCGGTGATAAATTAATTAAAAAATCTTTTCTTATTATTTAATAACTTATTTTATTTTTAGAATTAATGATTCTCATTTTAAACTTTTTAATAATTTAAAAATGTTTTCATACTTTTGCAATAAAAGAGAACATTTTTAAGAATGTGAATTTCTTTCAAATATTAAATTCCAGATAACTATTGAGGATAATTCGTAATACTTATTTAACATTTTATTTACTTTTTAATTCTAAGATAATCCTAATTTGCTTTCAAAATTTCATTGATGTCACTGTCAGAGAAATCTCAATAATTTAATTGTAAAAACTTATATGATTTATTATATTAACTCTAAATATTGTAAAATCTTTATGACAAGCAATCATAAACAATATCAGCGGTTATATAAACATTTTTCAGAAAACATTAATTAGTTTTCAATACCAAATATTTCCTATATTTAAAAAATTCTCTAACGATAATTTGAATGAAATCAAAAATTGATGAACAGTAAGGATTAAATTCCATTAAATTAAATACAATAATTAGCTAAGTAATTAATAATTAAAATACAATAAGTAAAATAACTAAGTTGATAAAAAAAGTAATTATCAATATTAAAAATTTATTTTTTTATTAAAAAAATTTAATCAGCTTTGGCTTCTTAAACTACATTTAAAATAATTTTGAAACATTTTATATATTTGGGTATAATGATTTGAAATTCTTTCAGGAAATTATACAAAATTTCCTGAAAGAAATGTATTTTATTTCTTTCAGGAAATTTTGTATAATTTCTCTTAATTAGATGTACATAAATCTACAATAAAGTGTTTAATAAATTAATGGAAAAAGAAAACATTGCTAATTAATGTTTTACCAGAAGTTTAATTAAAAATGCAATATAAATTAAAATAATAAGCTCTTATAAAATTTGAATATTGAAATTGAAAATTAATTTACATAATTTATTATTACTTATTAGATGATAAAATTTAGGTTTATTTTTCAATACGTTTTATAATTTGGACTACTTTTTTATCAAAAATTCTAAAATAATTGTAGGAATAATATTAAAATATTCATTTTTATAAAAAATTTAATAAGTATTTTATCAATTTACTTCCAGTAATAACACAATTCTTTTTTCCAGATATTTAACCTCCAATTCGCTGACACATCTGAAGGAGAATCATTTTGGAAACTCTTCTTCTTTGTTAACCTTGTAAGTTAAATATTTTCTTTTCTGTATAATAAATACAAAATATAATAAATGCTTGTGTATCAAATTATGAACAAAGCGTTCTAACTGTAGATCAAAATTTTATATTTTAGGGACTTGCAAGATAATGATATTTACACAATTGAAATCCAAGCTTTCGAAATGTTGAAAAATTTGAATTCTTTGTAAGTATTATTTAAACTGTATATATTTGAAAAAATATTTAATATTAAAATTCAGGTAACTTTCTTAAATGCAGATTAGTTTATTCGCTTAGTGAAACCAGTCTTGTTCTAACAATACTGGTTTCTTAAACTTTTCATATATAAAATGACACAGACAAATTTTAATTTACATAAGCATGTACAAATTCTTATTATACATACTTAAAAGTCAAGTATTAAATAAATGATTCATAAAAAAATTTTAATCATTTATAATGAATTCTGTTTTAATATTTTTTTATAATGTTTCTTATCATTGATTGATTTTACCGAGTATTGTCAAATATTAATTCTTATCTAGTAACCAATAGTGATTTCAAATTAATTTTAATTTACAGCTAATTTAATTCTTATTCTCAATTTTATAGGAAAAGAAAAACATTTATGAAACAATTCAACTGACTATATGGTGCTTTAACTAAGATACATTTTCATTTTATTAAATTTGAAAATTGTAAATAAAGTTTTAATTTGAAACTATATTCCGCTAATTCAAAACTATATTCTGTTATTTCAATTTGTTTCCATGCAAAAGGGCACATATTTGAGTTAGTTAATGACACTAGCAAATATCATAATAAGTATACTTTACGAAATTTACCTATTTAGTTTTAGTTAAGGAGACTTATTTAAAGTAATACAAAAATATTTTAGAAAAGGAACAAATCAGTTTCGAATAAAGAACATATAGCTTAAATATTGGTATATAAGGCAATTGAAAGTAAAATAATAAAAATTAAATTACTGAAAAATATTTACACAAAAAGAAAGAACTGCAAAGTATTTTTATGAACCATTTTATTCATTTTTCATTTGATCTTAAAACTAATTAATTTATTCGAAATCTTTTAATCAACATCTGACGTCGGGAAGCCTGTTGGTTCCTACGGCAAATGGTGTAGCAATGCTACACTATCTCTATAAAATCCAAAATTTCTAAAAAATATAAACGGTTATGGGCCCTTTAAAATCTCCAGGACCGTAAAATCCAGATATTTGTGTATATTGTCAGGGGAAGCACCAATGACACTCCGGAGAGTTCCTTTTTCCTTTAAGATATGTAAGGAATTTGATGTGGCCCCTCGTGAGAAAGTCGTCTGTCTTTTCTTTAAAATATTGAACTGGTGATACTAACGGGGTATTTTTCTATGAACCAAAGGTGTTCAGGAGGTACTTTTCAAAGTTCATTTAACTCAATCTTTTTCATTTAGGAGATTTCTGCGTAAGTGAAGCTGCCATACCCATGCTTTATATCAGCTGACGCAGTTTTGGCCAAATAATCAGATTTTTCGTTACCATTTAAACCGACATTGAAGGAGACCCAATGAAAGTAACTGTGTATTCATCTGAAAACTGAGAAACAAGATCAAGAATATTTTAGCTTGTCGTATCAGCCACAGACTTCCAGTGAGAAAGAAGCTGAATAGGGCCACGAGTGTCAAATAAAATCCAAATGTCCTTGAAACAAGTCACAAGTCACAAGTCAGTAATTTTTCTATCAGGTTCTTGTTGCTGATCTTCTTTTTTCTTGAATCTTCTTTTTTCCTTTTGTTCTCATTTTTTTTTCTTTTTTTTTGAGATTGATTGAAATTTTTTATTTACAGCCATTTGTGCCACTGTTTTTCATCGGTTACGATAATCAAAATAAAGTGGAACTCTTGTAATTCCAGGGATAGGTCAAAAATGCCTTCTCTTACCCCTTGACTGATCACTCAAAAATACAAAAAACAATATGTTTCTTTATTTTTATTGTGTAGAACACCTATCCAGCTCAAGGGAAAAAGCTCCATGTAAAGCTGCAGTAAGCGCTCATGATTTCACTGAAATTTAGGTTTTGTATAAATGTTTTCTGCATTTATTTTCCTTTGCATTAAAAACCAATTGCAGAAAGGAATTGCTATTTTATTAATACAATATTATGTCTCCTTTCTCAGGCTTCTGAAATGTCATTAACCCTTGGACACAATATAAGCTAATGATTTTTGCTTCTAGGAAAAGCAGTGCAAATTTTTCTTTAATAAGAAAAAAAATAAGGTTTAAATTTATTTAGAGTGTCATAGATTCTAATATACGCAAAAAACCATAATTAATTAACAATATCTTTTTCCATGTAGACATGAATCTCAAAAAAAATTGTAATTTGAAAGCGGACATGTAAATAAAGCCAAAGTGATTAGTATTTATTTCATGAATAAAATAACAGAAAGTCACTAATTCCAAAATATAGACAAATAAAATTTTGGTTATCGAATGAACATTCATAGCTTTTCTTAGCTTCTGATATTGTTGCTTAAAATTTGACTTTAATGATTAGATTCTTTGCTTTCTATTGTTTGAAATAAAGTACTTCCGCAAAATTAAAATAAGGTGCAGAGTTTCAGCTTTAACTATATAGTTATGTAGCTTAAAATAACTAACAGCAATGGTTATAATTAAGAAATATTTCATTCTTTAATTAGAATATTTATTTTGCTTCAAATGACATTAAAGTTTGTATAATTATTTATTATTTAAGATAATTTATGATAAAACTCGTTTTAATATGAATATATAATCAGGCTCTTTCTATTTCATTTTAAAGAGAAAAAGGAAAAAAAATCATGATCATTAGTAATGTCATGAACTTATTTTGAACAATATGATTTCTATACAGTGTTACAGCTCAAATTATTATTTTTTGTTTAACTTCAATAAGACTAGTAGAAGCTAGTACACATTATAATGAGAGGAATTGTTTTTAATATACAATTAAACTTTGATTAATTTATTTTCAGATGTATGGATATTCAAAGTTTGTAAAATCTTTTATAACATTTTGCTTTGTTTTCCAAAATTTCTAGAGACTTTAATTATATATTAGTATTCTTGTGTTTTTAATTTGAAAATGATTTTTAAGCATTATGTAAAACGTATAAAAATATAAAAGAATTATTCATTTATATTTTCTTAAAAATAACTTTTCTAATGATTATGCAATTCCATGATTA
Organism: Latrodectus geometricus; assembly: GCA_026290005.1. NCBI lineage: Eukaryota > Metazoa > Arthropoda > Arachnida > Araneae > Theridiidae > Latrodectus > Latrodectus geometricus. The sequence goes on from JAPDSC010096013.1 coordinate 74,547, forward strand.
CAGAAAAATATATAAATTTGCGAAAATATTCCTATAAAAATATATTGAACACTATTAACTTAAAAAAAATAAATTTAATTACATCGATATATTCAGCATTACACAAATGTCACGCTCAAATGTCATATTTTCCTCAACGTTACATGAAACTAAACATGTAATCACCCCAAAAAAATTCCATTGCATTTAACACATTTTCTTAATTTATATTTTTTACACAAAAACTTAACTTTTAATTTCTCAGGGAAGAGAATTATGGTTTTTTAATAATCCATTTTTCTATATTTCAGTTTCTAAATTAAACAGTTAATTTTTTAACTTTTTGAACTCATTAGTTAATAATTAATTATTAAAAATGTTAAAATGTAAAAAGATATGTTAATTAAAAAAAAGAAAAAATACACCTATCCCCCGATTTACACTGAAGATAGGTTCCGTAGAAAACCGTGTAAATCAAAATCGTGGATTCTTATACGTAAAACCGTGTAAATCGAAAACAAACTAAAATGTGCATAATTCAGTCATTTATTTCAACGTAAAATAAAACTAAATATATCTTAAAAACATAAAAATAACTGTCTATTTATAAAATGACAAAAATATAAAGGTATATCTATGTAATTCATTTTACATATAGAAACGAGGAATATAAATTAAAAAAATTAACCAGAAATTTAGTTACTGTTATCAGTTTCGTAGACTTTTAATCTTTTATTCCTGATTGGTATGATATTACTTTAATCACTCAATAGTGGTTGATGCGATTCAAGTTCGATATTAGATGAATTAGAAACAACTTCAGATGGGCAAACCTTGGTAGTGAAATCCGTAATTAATAATTGTGTTTTTGATCAAATCTTTATAGAACTCCTCATATTAAGTTAAGCGTTGAGTTACCTGAAGGTTCGCTAGATGTCCTGTGCCTTAAAGGTCGAAATTATGGCTTGATCAAATGGCTGCAATGAAGAAGTCGTATTCTTGTGTAAAAATATAACTTGCACATTTTCGTGATGTAAATCTAGAGGATGGCCTTGAAATTTAAAAACGGTGTAAACCGAGTAGCGTGTAAGTCGGGGGATAGGTGTATTAATATTAAGTTAAATCTACTTTACTTACTTTACATTAATGTTTTTCTTTAAAATATTATTTAAGATAATAAGTTATTTAAATTTAAAATTAAATAATTTTTCTTATCCAGGTTAAAAAAAATGTTTTATTATTTTCCTCAAGTTTAAACTATTTCAAGAGAAATTAATATAAATGATGGCAAATTGTATTAGCTTACAATATTTTAATGTATTTGTTCAAATGTAAATATATTTTACAACCATTAGGAAAAATTTGGATTGGCAACACACTAAATACATTACTCTCAATTTTGCTTTTAAGCAGTAAATAATTAGAAGACAGCAGACAAAAGTATTCAGAAATAGTTTAGGAATAGTTATAAAAAATATTTCGCAACATATTTGGGCAGAATTGTTTTATGCGATAAAGAAGATCAGTACAATAAATAGTTAGTAACGAAACAGTCAATGATACACGAAATAGCCAATATTATTACGGAATAGTCAGATATTGAATAGATAATATTACTGTGAAATAGTCAAAGGTAGATATTCAGATTATAAAATATAGAATATATTTCTTGTAATCTAAGATATAGATTAGAAGATATAGAATACTCTTGTTCTGTGCATTAATTAAATTTACAATAGCAGCAATGTAAAAATGCAATTTTTCCTTTAATAAATTTAAAACTTTCAAAATATGTTTATATATCAAAATAAAAAATAATACTTTTTATTTATTCTCATTATAGAATAAAACTTCTACAGCGTGAGGGGCGGTAAAAACTCTGGACACAAAATGCATATTGCTAGCTTGTTGAATCGAAGTAACTGGGTGTGCATTATGGATAGAATATTAATAACAAATACTTAGATATATGTTTGGACAGGACTTATAGAATATATATATATATATATATATATATATATATATATATACGGTGTTACGACATCAAAATCATTGAAACATCCGTCAAATGAGATCTCTAAAAACAAATGGTAGAAAAAATGCTTATAAAGGACCACAAAAATACGTTTTTCTGGAATTTTCATGTACAATGAGCGATTTCTCCCCACTCATAACTGTTTCGGAACCAATAGAAAGTATTTTAATCAACTTCAGAGCTATAATACAGTATATTTAGAAGTTCAAACCATCATTGTACAACTTATAAGATCTATTCGTGTTTGGTTCATAAGTAATGCTTAAAGAGCTGTATTACAAATGTTAACGAAACTGAATAAATTTATCAAAATATTTATTTCTTTATAACATTCTGCAAATCTAATGAAATGGAATAAGTTTTGTGAGACTTCTTTATAAACACATTTTAAGAATTTGTTTTCTATTAATTGCAGAAATTTAAAGAATAACCCCCTGAGACACATTCAAGCCGAGTGTTTCAAGCCATTGACTTCACTTCAATACATGTAAGTAGATATATATAAATTGAGTTTAACCCTTTGAATGCTGAATAATTTGATGACTGTATTACATTGAAGTAAACAGATGACGAGTCTCACTACTCAAATGTACCCTAAGGGTTAAAGGAAATCTACTTAATTTATTCGTAGGAAACTACATAATTTCTTCAATATGATTTGTATTTATAAACTTCATTATCTAAAAATTAAGTTTTTGATATTGAATTTTTTTTCTCAAAATTATCAATAATGTGTTATATATTTCATATTAGTGATTATCTGATATTAGTAAAATTTTTCGACGTAAGACATAAAAAGCATGCGTACCTTAAGTTATAATTTCTATGAAATTTGAAATAATAAAACTTAAGATTAAATTGATTAAAGAAGAAAGAACTGGTTAGGAATTGTGCAATTAAGTGAGTTGAATTATTTATATACCATAAAGGACACAAAAGTAAATTTTTTATCTGATAATTATTAAAAGCTAGTTGAAAAAATCTTTATTACATTAGACACGTTGATCCTTTAAATTTAAATCACTTTTCTTTAGAAAGGTTCATTAAAGTTTTATTAAAGCATTAAATTTGAAAGAGGGTCTATAATATTTCTGGGATAGATGATAAATTCAGAAAATAATGGGGAATAGTAAATATAATGAGACATAATGTTAGTATTATCCTTTCTAATATTTTATTCATATACTTATTTAAGTATGTATATTTGAGTATTTAATGTGCTCTAACTTAGCATTGCATTTTTTGAACAAATATTCTTGAAATCTATTATGTTTAGATTAAATTTTGAAATTAAATTGAATAAAAAAATGTTGAATTTAATACTGGAAAAAATTCCTTAAGAATAATATTTTTAAAGAAAAATAAATATTTAATTCGCATTTCAATTAAAAATTGTAATATAATTTAATGAAAATTTACTGTCATTACAGTATTAGATTTTCATTGTTTTATAATTAATATATTTAATAAATATAATGATTTGTGTTTTAACTGTAATCTATTTATAAATCATATTTTTATTCTGTATTTATTGAACTACGTTTAAATACGTGTTTTCCATTTATAAAACAGTCTATTTATTCATGTATTTATTCTGATTACAAAATAATTTGCAAAGCAACTTTCAATTTGAGAAGATTTTTCACATCATGGTTTCATATTTGCTTAACAGAATCTGTTTTCAAATAAACTCAGATTACAATGCATAATAACTTTATTCCGATCATGTAAATACAATAAATTGAACTTTTTGAGAATCATCTAAAGGTATTTTTATGTTAAAGGGATGATATAATTTGTACATCAAGTAGCTGTAAATGTTGAGTATGATGACATAACAAAAGCATACTAATGAAAAGATATCGATAACTGCTTAAATCTGAGAATTATTCTCATTATAAATTTCAAAATAATATTTTTTTTTAAATTAACTAAAGATTAACAGCAGAAAGTAATATTGAGGATTGCAAAGACAAATATTGAGATTTTCCTAGAAAACTAGATGAACAGAGATCATTAAATTGCGTTTTAGAATCTTTAATTCTTCCCTTATTCCCAAAGGAAAATACGTAGGTTGAGTCTATAGTTATATTGATTTAAAACAAAATAATTATGTAAGCCCATTATCTTTCTTTCCGAAATATTTCATAAATATATGTTAATATTTATTATGTCATAGGTATTTCACTTATAAATCATGATTTAAACCATTTCCATAAAGGCTTTTAAAAGTGACGTATAAAAATGATAAACGAAAAAATTTATCTCTTAATTTGAGGATATATTTCTCCTTACGATGAAAAATAATAACATTAAAATTTAATTCCATTGTACAGTCTAAATTTGCAGACATCTCATTCAAAATCCAAAACAAACATTTTGTAGACTTCATTATACATAATCTTGACTTCATAATATTTTCTTAAATAAATTACAGCAGTATGCAATATAGGTTTAATATTAAGGGGTAAATACAATACTAATGTATTGAAGATTTATTATTCATTTTCAATAAGAGAATGTTCAAAACGAATAAATTTAAGAATTACAAAGACACATAACGTAATCATATAGATATATATATATTATTGATCATCATTATTTTGGCCGCAAACTGCAGATAAAGAATATTTTAGAGATTTATATACTATATATAGCTTGAAAAACATGAAAAAAGAAAATGCAATGAATAAAAAAGTGTTGTAGGTAAAAATAAAATTTTACTGACAACAATAAACACTTTAACAAATCTAAAATCAATCAAAAATGGATTTCTGTGATATTAATTTCAATAATAAACAATGATTTTTTTCCAGATAAAAGGTAATGTTATACACATACGAAGTATGAAATTAGGGATGCTATCAAAGTGTGCCATGCCATTCCTTTGAACAAAATTTTTTAACTGATAATTTTTTTCTGCACTTTATGATGTCTATCAAAACTTTTTATCTCTACAGTGTGCAAAATATTCTCTATTGAACATTATTTGAGGATATGCACCCTGACTCAGTCAAAGTAAAATAAATGATCTATTAATGACAATGTAACTAGAGGTGAGGCCACGATGGCCTGGTTGGTTAGCGCATCGTTCTCGTTACCAAACGGTGGTGAGTTCGAATCCCCGCTTAGCCGAAGATCCTTCGCGTTCACTAAGGGTGACTGGGGCACGATAAATCCGTCGGGTCGCAATGTCCTCCATGTTCCCATTACAAATTAATACCTCTGGGGGTGGCTGGAGCGAAGCTTAGGGTTTTCACTGGTTTCAATCTCTAAATTGGAAGATACATGCTATCTATGAGCCAAAAGGCGTACATCCACCTTCGCATGAGGGTGCTCTATTCAAAAACGGAAGATGCTCTCTCTTTGATTTCATTCGCCGAGTCTCTGTGATGGGTGGGCTTGGCGTTTCCAAGTGTCATTAAAAACAATAACTATATTATTGTTGTTCATGACACTTGGCACAAGGTTATTATCCATGAGAAAGGATTGATTCCATACTGTTGGAGAACAAGAGACTGCAATAACTTTGCAGGGATCACCTAGATATCCGTGACTCATAAGTGCTCTACTTTGGATAATACATATATTAATGAGGTTATTAATAGAGATATCAGACCTAATTAACACTCTGTCTCAACATAGTAAATATTTCAGTAAAATCGATATACATGTATATCATATTTCTCCACTTTTTACGCCTTCATGTAATATGACTCTGTGCTAATTAATCTCCTTCAGGCAGATGGCGATATACAGATAATAGAAGATCTTAAAAAATTGTCAAATATTGATTTTTCAATACCCTGGTTTTGACACCAGCAAACATTTGCATCTGTACAACATTTTGAATTTGTCACAACTTGAAACAAATATAAAAAAGTTTGATTTAAAACACTGATACAGGTAGCTTTGTGCTATTGCAGTAAATTTGCGTTCTGAGTACGTTTTCATAAAATTATAGATATTAAATATCCATCTTTTTCATTTTATTTTATGCATATTGCATTGTCCTAATCATCAGTGAACAGTTTTAATTTCCAAATTCCGATTTTAACATCAGAAAATGTAAATAGCATTCTTCAGAGATTCTTGATAACTAATAACATTTAACATGCCTTTAAATTACGAGGCATTCAAGGTTACGTATTCAGCTGAATTATGTTTCAGAGAGACAGCACTTTTTTGTTACAAAACATTCCATAGAGATAAATTGTTTTTCATATATTCTCTTAATAGCAATGATCACATTTCATACCTTACAAAAGAAAACATAGTTTTCTACGTCACAGGCAATGCTTTTATGCACCCAACTTTGTGAATATAATAGTTTTCATTTCATTTTTCATAAAAACATTTGAATATGGCTCATGTCGAGTTCTTAATATTCCTAAATCATTTAAGGCAGTGCAGTCAGTATTGAAAAGTAACTGAAGTAAAATTTGGGTAATCATGCACTTTAGAATTTGCTATGAATGAAATGTAACTGTAAAAAATTAAATATTTAAAATTTGCATTATGTAACACGAGGTAATTTGTTCTGTAAGAAATGTAATTATAAATATTAAAATTTTTTCTGATGTACCTCTATTTAACGCTTTCTATGCAATTCAGTTTTGTTTTAAAGCTTACAATACCAAGATTGTAGTAATTTATTCTTCAACATCATATTTTGTTTATTAACTAAATAATCATATTTTTATAGAGTGCTCCTTAATGCACTTTTTTTTTAGTCCTGTGTATAAAGTGGCAAGTCAAACCCATGGATTTTCCAATAAGTTGAAATATTAATGACTCGCGAATAATATATTTCAACTTTAATAGTTTAATTAAATTAAAAGTCCTACTTTTTAATTCTTTTTCTTCTGTAGAGTATGCTACTGAAATATACGATTAATTATTCGTCAATGAAAACTTCGGCAAGAATGACATTAGAAGCGTTCAAGCATTTTCCTCTGCCTGAATATAAATAAAAGCTGCAGCACATTAGAAGATTGATAATAAGCATTTATTAATTAATGTTTTGAAAATAATTTGACAAATTAGCAACTATTCCAGGAATATCTCAGTAACGAATAAAATGTAAAAGAGGAATCTCCTAACCAGTTGTAAAATAAGTAGATAAAAATATTTGTTCCTTACATATTGTATTTCTTACGCAATTGAAATTATTGAGTGTGTGTAATTAAAATTGTAAATTATTGTATTATTTACGCAATCTTTGAATTGCATTCAACTTTATAGGTTGCAGATACACCACTATATATGGAACTAAAAATACTAAATAAAAAATACGATGCAATTTCTCTTATTAAATTGAAAAATGTATCCTCATTAAATACATTTTATCAATTATTTACGATTAATACAGTACACTGCAATACAATAGGCTGCATATATATCATTGTATATGGAACTAATGATACTAAATAAGAAGTACTGTGCAATTTCTCTTATTAAATCAAAAAATGTATCCCTCATTAAATTAATTTTATCAATTACCATTTTGAAATTTTCTTTTTCATGAATAAATTCGAGACATCAGCTGGGTAAATTATTTATTTTTATGATATAAAAAATTATTCAACTAATTTCTAGTCATACCATTTATGTAATCTCAAAAAGTTATACTAGCTCAATGACGAAATTACTTGGCAACTGATATTAAATTTAAGATTTTTCTAAAAAGACCTGAAACATTTTAAAATTAATTTTGAACTTAACAAAACACATTTAAATGAGTTACTAAAAAACAATTTGAATGAATTTTTTGGGCATTGTTTAAATTTACAAAGTGATGAAATTATTTCATATGTTATAGTTAAATTTGTGTAAACATTTTCTACAGTAGCGCATTAAGACATAAATAGTAAAATTACTTTAATTTCATTTTGCACTTAGATTGAAAACATTTTTCGTTAATTAATGAAAAATAAGAAATTAATTTTTTTTACCATCAAAACTTTTCACTGCCAACATTTTTTTTATTTTTAATAATTTGACGAAAGTATTTATAAGTATTAAACCACATCAGAACAAAAAACACATTATGCTTGTTTCGTTTATTTTAATGTTTCTTTTAAGAAAAGTAATAAAATAGTTCATGTTTTTTGTTTGTTAGATAAAACATAATTCTCAAAACAGTTTGCTTATAATTAATAATTTAAAAGGTTAACTTATAATCATCAAAAAAATCGTTTCAAACCTTAAACATTTTAATAAAATAAAAAAGATGCCATTAAATATATTACACTCCAACATTTATTTCCAAACAATTGTCTTACAAGAGTTCCTACTATTACCGAAATAAATAAATTCATTAAAGTTTGAGATAATTACTATTCAGTCTTTCTAGTAAAATTTGTAACCAATAAATTTACAATCAATCTCACAAGTATAACATTTACCGTAAAAGTAATACTGCTTTATAAATTTTACTCATTTGAAATATTTCACATGTTTTCTTTATATTTGATTACCTAAATATTTCTAAAATATTAGAAATACGAATCAAGAGTCATGTTATAAAGTTCTTGACATCAAATAAAATATAGCTAACATAAATTACTTTCTTAATATAATGATTTTGTAGTTAATGTTTTTATGAATTTTGTGGTTTTATATTTGAAAGAAAATGTTTAAAGCATTACGAAAGTTTAGAAATTGCATCATAGATTTTAATAAGTAAGACTTAAGAAGTTATAACTAAAATATGATTTTTATTTTGAAGAAACTTTCCTAAGAATATTGAACAAAGAAATAAATATTTTATTAACTAGGTTTTCAATGTATTCTTCACAGTCACAATTAGAAGTATTGAAGAGATAATTTTAAGAAATATATTTTGTTTATTTATCATCAAATAAAATATGTTTGATGATTTAAACGAATAGGTGTATTTTAAACTATTGTTTGTAAAAAATGTGCAATGTGTGTTGTTTTTAAGTAAAAGAGAAATGCAAAAAAGAGAAGGGGTATTTCTCAGAAATAATGTTTGTCTGCTAGATTAAATTCCTATCGCTTTAATTGTTTTTTCTTAGCTTTAGGAAAATTCAGAAATTCCTGCCATTGGTGTTAAGCAAATAACAAACTTTATTTATCTAACAAATAAATAGAATCTGTTGATTTAATGTAGTTGAATTGATGATTAAAATTAATTTGATTCAATAAGGACATTTTAGCTCTTAATGTAACATAATTCATGTGACGTGAAAATGAAGTTATTGTAAAAATATTTGGATTAAATAAAATCAACACCGTATTATTTAATTCAAAATAAGGATATACGCAAATTAAAAGTGTTTTAACAAAATCGAAGTACCAGTTCAATTAAAATTAATAACCTTTTGCATTTAAAAATGGTATTTAAATTCTGTAAGAAGATCTATGTAACATTTAAATACTTTTTGCTCATTAAATCATTTATATGTATTTCATTCACATTGGTAGATAACGATGAAAAATTAATCTATCAATAAATAAAATACTACTTATTACATTAATATTATTATACTAAAAATAATTGACATTTTAGTATTTTACAAGATTGTAAGTTTTCGATCAAAATTTCATTAAATATTTATTAAATAAATAATAAAGCATATTTAAAGAAATATGTTTTATTATTTATTTAAGAAATATTTCTTACATTACTAATTTTTGTATCAATGGTATGCTTAAGCACCGAATTGTATATTAAATATAATGTACTTTTCTGAGCATCTTTCATTTGAGTTGAAAGAACATATGTAAATGGAATATGATTAAAACTGGCAGATATTGAAAATGAAAAATTAAAACAGTGCAAGTAGTTATGAGATAAAATAGCTACTTGCGCTGTTTATTGAAAACATATTGGCAAAGACAATTTTAGAAATAAAAGTTTTCATGTCACTCCATGTTTTCCTAAACTTCACAATTGGAGAAACCGAATTTTCATAAAGTCAATTCAATATAATAGGTCAAAAGTTAAGCTATTTAAAACGGAATGTGTTACCCACATGCTTCAAAGATTACCTGTTTTCTTCTTTGTGATATTCATAAATATGTTTTATCAATGGAATGCTTTATATAAAAACAAGTATGTGTTACTGCACCAGTATGATTTCCTGTACTTAATCATGAATTGGGTATGAATAAGAAAGAAGCAGCCGATTGGGAGTCTTTGTAGTTTAGAAGCAAGTACCAAGCAGAAGACTCCCCATTACTTGGATTTCCATCCTAAGAAATATCACTTCACATAGAGGACATTGCGCCTACAATATATTTAACGTACCCCAGCCACTATTAGTGAACACGATGGATTTTCAGTTAAGCAGGTATTCAAACCCACTACCTTCGGGTAACGAGAAGGACGCCTTAATCAACAAAGCAACCACGACTTCAAACAAGCACGACTACTGAATGATAAAGAAACAATACAATAATAATCAATTTCAATGTATTCCTTTCATTATTTCCAAAATAAGAGCCTCCAATTAGAATTGGTTTAATGATTAATAAAACTCACTGAATAATGTAAACCTTTGAGTAATTGTTTTTCAGATATTTTTCAAACTTCTACTCCTGCTCCTACGCAAGACATGTCCGAGTTTGTGAGCCGAACAGTGATGGCATCAGTTCCTTCAGTCACTTACTGGACAATATGTTGCTCAGAATATTTGTATGGCTAGTTGCAGGACTAGCATGCTCGGGGAATGCTTTTGTTCTGATTGGTAGAGCGTTGGTGAAAGAGACGAATACTGTGCACTCATTCTATATTAAGGTCAGTGTGACTTACTTATTTTAGCAGAACTTACAAAATATTTTTTTTCAATTAGAAAGACTCATTGAAATGTAGTGAATAAGTAAAATAATAACTATAGGTACAACTGCATTGGCAATGAGCTAAATTCCTTATTTTAAATTTACATTAAAGTCAAAAATTTTTTTATTTTTAACTTTCAATGTAAAATATATTAGTAGTTTTTAAGAATAAATTGGTGATATATTGACTATATAATAGTCATTTAGAATAAATTCGTGATATATTGACTATAAAAGCATCATGGTGTGTAAGTTTATATATTGAAGTATAATTTATATCCAGTATTTGCTGATGTTTTGCTAAATCAGTTTGCTTAAAGAAATAATCCCGATACTTCAAACTAAAGTATGTTTTTGTAACATATTTAATTACAATTAATCACGTAAAACACGATGTTTAAAGTAGCGCATATTTTCCCAAAAAGTTTGATTTAATGGAAAATAAAATTTGTTTGGCAAACAATTAATTATCTGCGGCTCAAATTCCAATTAAATATTTTCTCTAAATACATAAGCGCATTGTTTGTTATAGGCACGTCATTAAATTTTCTCCCAGATGTTTTGCATATTATATAAAACAGAATAATATATTCACGATAGAGAAAGAAAATACTGACAAGTATTATCAATAAATATGACCAAATAGTATAAAATTAATTTAGTATATATTGTTTTTATTTTTAAAAAGATAATATTCTTACTTTTCTATTTTGTAGAATATAAATAATAATTTTATCCTGAGATATTTACAAATAAATTAATAATTCTTAATTTTAATCCTTTTTTTTTTTGTTATTACTAGTTTTGTGCTAATCACGAACATATTTAACGGAATTTCCTTTTTCAGAACTTATCGGTCGCTGATTTCATGATGTGCTTGTATTTATTCATTATCGCTGGTCATGATGTTGCTTTCAGAGGACAATATATTCATCATGATGTTAAATGGAGACACAGTTGGCAGTGTACATTAGCTGGAATGCTGAGTACCATTAGTAGTGAAGCTTCTATATTTATAATGACACTCATTACAGCAGATAGGTAAACATTTTCGCTTCCATGTGCATTTAAATACATACAAATATCATACTAAATTAAAAAAAATATATTCTTTATGGTTTAAATTATTTTTTTTATATCTTAGGTACATTTCGATTGAATACCCTCTCATGCATCGTCGAAGAAGCATGTTCTTTGCTGTGTCCTGCGTAATTACCAGTTGGACAATGGCTACCATAATAGCTATTTTACCATTCCTCAATCTTGGCTATTTCGGAGATGAATTTTATGGAAACAACGGGGTGTGCCTCCCTCTACAAATACATGATCCGTTTTCCAGAGGATGGGAATATTCCATGGTTATATTTTGTGGAGTCAATACTTTAGCATTCGCATTCATAGCTTATGCTTATACCAATATGTTCATAACTATAAGTCGTTCGAAACTGGGTTTGAGATCTTCGCAGCAGCAGCAAGACCGTATTATTGCAAAAAGATTTGCTTTCATTGTAGGTACAGACATGATGTGTTGGGTGCCAATCATTGTTATCAAAATTCTGTCAGTTTCAGGTAATTACAATAAAGAATTATTATTTATTAGCATGTAATATAAATTATTGAAAAATAAAGGACCAACGAAAACAAGAAAAGCGTGATTAATAAAATAAGTTGAAATGCAATGCTGTTTGTGGCATAGGCACGCAGATATTTCTAACTAGTTGAAAGTAGATTTTGCAAATTTTTTAAAGTTACTATGACTTTCAAAATTAGAAGAAATTCCCTTCAGAGATAGAAGGAGTTTTAAGTAATTGTAATATGAATTCTATATCATAATTTATTATAAACATATTTGCCACAATATATATTGTTTTGTAATATGATAAAAAAATCTAACTTAAAAGAGTTTAGCGTTGTGAAGAGTTAAAGAATTTGAATGCTGATAAAAATATTTTAGAATTTAAAGTAATTTATTGAAGAAAAATAAATTACTACACCTTAAAGACAAATTTTATATTTAAAGGTCTAGCTTGCTGTCAGAAACATAAAAGAAGGACAAGTTAATAGCAAGTTATTTGATTTTTTGCTAATCGAAATTTTGTAACTTTTAAGTTATGGAAACGCTTCCGACCAAACCGAAAGTAATTTTTTTCATTACTGTATTTGATATGATTGGTGTATAAAATAATGGACTCTTAGTATTTATCTAACGCATAGAAGCACAGTAAAATAATTATTTATTAAAGGATTTGCATCTTTTTTTGTATCTAAGAGTACATTTTAAATTAGCAGTTAGACGGAGAGCACCATTTCTTCAAAATAAATTTATAATTTCATATCGTTAATAACTTAGACACATAATGTACATGAAAACATTTAATCAAAAATTGTAATTTCACACGTAAAAATTATAATTAACATTCTTATGTAAAAAAATTATCAATATAATACCTACTAACAACTACAAAATTTTTTCATAAAAGTGCAAATATCAAAATCAGTTTGACTTTTGCCCCTGAAAATCATTGGTTATTTCTTTGTAATTAATATTTTTTTGAAATAATAATTTTTACTTAAATTACAATTCCAACAAATATGTTAATCTTGTAAATGATTCCAATAAATATTAATTTTCTACAAAAGAAGCTTTCTCAAATATGTTATGACTTGTGTGGAAATAAATAGGAGTTTGCAAAATATATTGTAATGATTTTCATAAATTGACTAACTTTTAATTCCTGGCGGTAAACATTGCAAATCAGGATTTTGCTAACAAGTGACTAAGTAAAATATACATAAAGATATACTTGTAAGGAAACTGAAATAGTTGTAGTTGTACCTACGGAGGTACAGATAATCTAAAAATAACATATCAGTGAATGGATATTTATGTTCAATTTATACAAAAGTAGTTCAATAATAGACTTATTTAAAACCATTAAAGTATGTGTTTTTAGTAAAACTTTATTTTTCCTAACACCAGCAATGCTGATATGTAAGAAGTAAACGAAACTTAACATATAAATTCGTGTCTTATCATATTTCTATTCTATAAATAGGTGTACGAATTCATGCTGAACTATATGGATGGGTTGCCGTTTTCTTGCTACCGATAAATTCTGCTTTGAATCCTGTCTTGTATACATTGACCACCAAACTCTTCAAGCAGCAGTTGGCAAGGATAGTTTACACTTGGCGAGCAAGTGGCGTTCCTGTTGCTACTCCTCCTGAATCTTCTGGAATATCTATGACATCTGCGCATTTCAACGGGAGATGTTCAGGAAACAATAGTGCTTCACTGGTTACATCGGATGTAAGATATTTCTGTGTTAAATAATTTAATTTTGAATTTAATAATCTTAAAATGACATTTAAATTTGAAGAAAATGTTCTCAGAATATAACTACAAACATCATACATACATATATGAAATACGTGACATACGCATATGAAACTTATATTGTATTTATGTAAAAAAGCATTTTTGAGATAATATAATAACGCATTTAGTATTATTGAATAAAAGTTTCTTTTTGCATTGCTGCGTTTATTAATTCTAAATTCTAATTTTTAATTTTCTAATTTAGCAGAAAACTTATTTATATAAATAATAATTAATCTCCCTTTAAATCAATACATTTGCTGTTAAAAAATGACCTTTGCCAAAACGTACATAATCAAAATCTTTGATTCTCAAACTTTTCTTTCCTTTTCTTTTAAATTAAATTAATGTTTACATAGAAGAATGTTTGTTTAATAATATTAATAATTATATATCATTTTATGATTATTGTAAAGATATTATTTTTTAACACCAGAAAATAATGTGAGGTAAGGAATTTAAATTTTACATACCTTGTAATAAAATCTCATGATACTAGAAAAATTAAAATTTCAACTAAGTATGCATAGAAATATTTTTATGGAACAATGAAATTTTATAGCTTTATATTGTTATCATGAAGATTTCAGATATATATATGTTAGAGTTTTCATAGACTAAAAATATATTTCATTGGAATGTAAGGTAAAGAGATCAAATTCGACATATAAGTTCTCAATATTAGTGAAATTAAGATTTCATTTCAAATACATATTAAAAATTAATAACTAATAATTAAAGAAAGTATGTTTTGAATTTATAATTTTGATAGCCTTCTGATTTTGAAAATAATTACTTTAATTGTTAAATTGTAAAAGCAAAAAACCAAATTAAGAAAAAATTAAAATGCGATGTGAAATTTTTTAATTTAACTACATGTAATGCTTAAGAAAATGTAAATATACAATTTGATGAACAGAATGTAATTTGATACTTCCGTAGACTAATAAAAACTAATTTATTTCTGTTGAAGTAGGTCACTATGATATATTTAATTTTACCGTTTGTTGATCTAAAATTCAACTTCCAATATTTGAATATGAGATTTACTTTATTCTGGACCTGTGATTTAAAGTGAAAAGTCAATAAAAATTTCTATTCCTGTAACATCTATTTCTGAGTCCCAACCAAAAACATCTATTTCTTTTGATTCGAGATAGGCAAAGGAATCATGAAATCTTAAGGGAAAAGCGAAACATTGACTTTTCAGCAATAATTTAGATTTGAAGAAATGATAACACAAAATATAAATCTCTTATATTAATTTCACTCCGAATATATTCCTAACAGCTATTTTTTATTTTTCAGAATAAAATAATAGAAATTATTTGTTATATAAAATTTATTAAAATATTATAAAATTGTGAATAACAAATCATTAATAATATTTGTCTTATGCCTTAAATTATTATTGATAGTTTAATTTATTGGAAATTATTTTTATCTTTCTTATATATATTATAAAAATCTGTATAAAATAAAAACATTTAATAAAATAAATTAATAAAACAAGCTAATAAGCAATTTAATAAAACAATATTATATTTAAAAACAAGATTTTTCATATTTTTTGAGGACTACTGGAAGAAATTATTTTTGTTTTGCGTAGTCCTCAAAAAATTGAAAAGCTATGGACATTTGCGAAATTCTGAATGATTTTACTACATTTAATTTAGGTTGAAATCAGTTTTAAATATATATTGTTTTATCAAAATAAAAATTTAGTTATAAAATTTGCAAACATCAAATATTTAAATACCATTTTTCATTTTATATAAAATGGCTCATTAATAATTTATAATTATGAACATTTTTATTCACGATGCTATAATTAGCTCTCAAGAAATCAAAGGCTATAAAGTGCATCATATCTATAATGGCATTTGGTTGTGTTGGGGATACATCTTATAATGCTGGTGAATAAAATAGAAAAAAAAGTTTCACCGAGAGATATAACTTTAAAATAATCAGTGAAAATGTGCTTTGGGTATCTTGCTTGGCGCGTTTTCAAACGCAGTTGCTATGGCGACGAAAATAAAATACGTTTTTTAACAATTTTCATTTTTGCTATTGCAATGAAAACAAAAACAATATTTTTTTTTTTTACAAATTGTATAACAAAAATACTCTGCAATAACAATAACAAAAAATAACTGCAATGCATAACAAAAAACAAAAAAAAGAGCATGCGCGAAAAAGCGCTTCAAATTCTCTCCTCCGGTGGTTGGCATTAAGGATGAAAAACGACCAGGTTACCACACTTGGCCTGTTTATCACCAATTTGGCTAGGAAAGGGATTTCAACCAAATAATCAAGCTAATATGTGCCAAACAAGTCTTGTGACTATCATTTTAATTGATTTATAATTTCTAATTAAAAGTAAGAAAAATATAAACCTAAAATACTACATAAATTGTTTCATATTTATGACTTTTTATTTCTAATTTTAGTTGGATCGTAGCATTAGCAGATCATCTTTATTATCAGCAAACAGCAGAACATCTGGTGCACGCTGCACATGGCCAGCACCACTTGCTTACATTGTGTATCAAAACCACTGTTTCTGAGTTATTGAATATGTGTCGAATTTCAATTATCTAATTTGTGGCATTACCGCTTAATGTGTGTGTATCATTATGAAGTCCAAATCTCATTGTGCTTTTATAAATGTCAATTGTTTACATTTCTGGTTTGTAGTAAAGATTATAAGCTGTAGACAACTTTAATGTAATGTTATTTTAAATTACAATTGAATATTATGCATTAAATATTTTAGGTTTTAAGTATGCTTAAATGATTTATGATTGAAATTTTATAAAAATAGAAAATAAACGCGTACAATATGATGAAAAAAAAATAAAGCCTCAATTTTATTGTTAATATAACGCCCATTTTACGGAAAGACGGTATTAAATTTTTATAATTTCAGTTGAATTAAATTAAAAAGTTCAAAAAAGTTTCTTATGACGCAAATTTCTTTCATTGTATGAAATTTATAATAAATTATATTATCTTCTGGAATTCTACAACAGGAATTTAAAAAACATCATTTTATATAAAGTTTTTCATTTATATTTATTTTTTTATTTTTTTTATTTATATTTATTTATAGATGTTATTTTTATCTAAAATATAACTAATAAATTTCAGTTATTTAATAGTAAATATTAAAAAATCAATTAGAATATTTTTTAATCAGTTACATTTTGAAATTTTAATCTATTTAATTATTTCTCATGTAAAATGAAACCACAAAATATATTCAAAAACATTTGATAATATAAAATATTAAAATTGCTTTTAACTATAAAATTGAAAAATTATTTTTCTTTCAATTAAGGTACTCTTAAAAAAAATTAACACAAATAATAAATTATCAATTTGCTATTTTGAATAAAAGCCCTTAAATAATATTAATTTATTTAAAAATGACTATCTTCGTAAATATTTTCTGAAATTATTTTTCAATAAAAATGTTCAACGTAAAAATTCCAAATATTTATTAAACCTTAGACATTTTTATCTAACGTTTAATAATCATAATAGAAGAAGTTTCAGATATTTATTACACGTCAGGTTTATACAAAATGAATTCATGAACTCTGAAGGCTGCTATATTACGCGACTCCGAAACACTATGCAGGACGATTCCTAATTTTTAGTTTAAAAATTCGCAAATTTTATTTAGCTGCCTGCTAAAACGCGGAAAAACAAGTACTTAGGGAATGGAATTTTATTACTCTTATTTCTTTCTTTTAATTTCAACTTCATCCTCTTAAATTTAAAGAACTAATTAAAGTGGAAAAATATACATATGAATCATTCTGAGTTTTCACAAAATTTGTCAGCTTTTCTGAATTTTTAAAATGCATTTCATAACAGAAAAAACTTAAAATACGAAATTATAGAGAACTTAATATGTTTATTGCTACTATAGCATTTTTAACATCAACAATATTTAGCACTCTGGTAAGACTTTTTTTTTTTTTTCATAAGAAATGGTTTGATGAAACCTGGAAAAATTCCCATACAGACTATTAGATAAGCAAGCATAAGTCAAATACGAAACTTCGTGTATCATGGCTAGAATAAGAAATCCTTCTTTGGATTATTGCGTCCCGATATCGATATCAGAACTCATACAAGAATGCAAAATGTATATCATATTTCTGCATATATGTCTGCAGACATGCTTGCCAGAGTTTACTAGTTTTCACTATTACGACATTTTAATACGCTCAATATTTCTGAATACTTCTCTGACGACTATAAGAGAGATATTTTTAAATGCGTAATAACAACTTTCTGTTATTAATATATCCAATGTACAATACCCACAGACCTTTGCCATTTTTATCAATGACAGTGATGGATTTTACTTCTGGAATGACAGTTTAATTCAGAAAAAGTCCAGGCTCCAATTCTCGTTAAATTCTCTAATATTGGAAAATGCATAATTATTTTAACGCCCTAATAGTTTCAGCATTTTGCAATAATGCTCGAGAACATGCCATTCTAATTTTTTCTCAGTGTAACGAAAAATCAGAATTGAATATATAAATAGTAAATTCATAATTAATGAACATTGTGTTAGTTTTGAATTCATTTTGATTTATTACTAAAAAAGTATAGGCATCTTATTAATTAATTATATAATTTATTCATTTGAAGAATTTATATCAATTAAATAAAGTATTAGTATATCTAGTGTACACACAAAAAATATCAATTATAAAATAAACGTATTTTTCATTGTAATTGGTTACGACATGAATAATACCTTTTTTAATTGTGTATTTTTGTTACAAACAGAAGTATTTTATTATAATATACTTTGCAGCCTAATATTTTAAAATATTTTTTTAAGATACGAAATTAATAAATTATTTGTATTTGAAATCAACGCCTTTTTTTACGGAAAATGATGTTTAATTTTAATGTTTAAACAAAATAATTACTAAATTTAAAAACAGTAAGTGTACAATTCAATCAATGTCAATAATTTAATATTTGCTCATTTAACAGAGCAGATTCTTTTTTTTTTCAGGTTAAAAAATTAGATATAAAACCCGTGACTGAATATTTTTAGCATCAAAGAAACCAAACTTTTCAAAAACAGTCAGAGAATTTACAAGGCAATTACAGCAAATTAAAATTTACAACAAATTAAATTCGGAAATCACGATTTAATTCAGTGTAACACTGTTTATACAGTACATTAACTCACTTCATTGTACATTGTTTAAATATGCAATGCACACAGTCGAGTTGACAAGGTCCACACCCAGTCAATCAACTGACACAACTAGAATTAAAATTCGATAGCTTTCTAAATGTTTTTCCTTTCTAGCAAATTGCTTATGTTAAAAATGGAAACATAAGTGTTTTTTTAACCACTGATAAAATATTTATTGGTCATTAGCTTCGGTTCTATTTTTCAGACATGAATAAATCTTGATTTCAACCTTTGAAAAGTCTCTTTTAAATTTAAATATCAACAAGTTAAATATAAAAATAAAAATATAGAACATGAGAGCTCAAACCGTCCATCAAAATACGTTTATTGATTCTATTTCGCAAATCATATCAAGCTGATTTGACAGTTAAAACTTGACCTTATAAGCTGGCATCAAAATACTTCATGAATAATTAACAATAACAGGAAATATTTGTCCAGATGTTGTCAGATTCATGACGTCTAGTGTATTTTATTTCTAGATAAAACATAAACTTGTAGAAATATGAATACTGAAATATCTTATTAATACTAAACAATAATTAATAGCAGCCATCTTTCTTTTATTGCTGATTATATGTAATAATAAAAAAAACATTGTACACTTGCATCTATGCTCTTTCTCTTACATGTGTGTATTGATGTAAATATTAATTTTAAACTAGTTGATTGATTTTTCAATTCTCAAAAAACTGAGCTTATCCATAATTTATAATAAAATAGGAAATCAAAATTTTATTAAATTTTATATGGTGTACAAGTAGATTAGATAAACGGTGTTTTAGGAGTAATAGCAACTTTTACCTTTTAAACGGTTGGAAAATGTTTCTTTTTAACTTTGGAGGATGGATTAATACTTTTTTTATCGAAATTTGAATTATGATAGTTTTAAGAACAATAATAATGTATTGTATACAGTACAGAAGCTGATTAAAAAATTAATGCTTATGAAATAGGTATAAGACTAAGTAGTCAGGTTGACAAGCTATATTAAATTAAATATAGTTTTCTTCATTCTACGTTATTGCTTGCTTTTTTATTGGAAGAATATATTAAAAAAAATAAGGATTGTTAATATCTTAATAAATTAGGTAAGGATATTTTTCATTCATTTTTCAGTCAAATTTACATTAGACACCATTACTGAAAATTTCGTTCAGTGTTTTATCTTCGAATGTCTTTACGGTAAAGAATCACTTTAAATTTCCCTCATTGTATTAAAGAACTAACTTTTAATGATACCATCCGAATTATTTTTTCAAAATAAAAATAAATGTATAATCCTTCAGTCAAAATAAAAATCAATACATTCATATTTTTTTAATGTTTATTTTTGTTAAAACTTTGATCATTTATAATTATTAAGTATTTATATTTTTTAATTTTTACTGTACATAAATGTACGTATCATTTTTCTATTACATTACTTCCCTCTTTTTATTGTACGTTGTTGTAGCTACTTCTTAAAATTTGTCAAAAAAAAGTTACGATAAGTTTTATAATAATTTCAATTAACTATTAATATTTTAATAAAAATAAATACATAAATGTAAAGATAATCTTTGTTTAATGACTGGTCACTTTTCCAATCGCATTCTCAATTAATAATCATTTTCCTCCTGTACTTAAACATTATCTTAATTTTTTTTTACAATTATTTTCCCCCTATACTTAAGCATACAAAGTTAGTTTTACTAAGTTTTCTTAACGTATTGAAATCTAGATAAAAATACTAGATTTTTGGCTGAATATATTCTATTTTTAAATTATTTTAAATTTTATTCCAGTTTTTATCTTACAAAATTATTTTCAATATGTCATTGATTTGATGTTACATTTTAATAAATATATTTCTTATATACTGTAATACATTTTGAAGTATAACTTTTGAAATCAATGAATGAAACTGAAAATAGAATAACATTGATATTTATTTATATTAGGAGCTTTATTGTTAATAGTTATTCTTATATTTTAAACAATATGTTACATTAAAAATTTATAAATGTAAGAATTTCTTATGTATTTTCTACAGATATTTAAGTAGTATTTGCATCATATGACAATATTAACTTTCCTATAAAAATATTACTAGCTTTTTTTCTCTATATTTTGTTAAGTTCGTAATTAGTTCCTAATTTTGTAAAAGTTAGGTTTTATAAAATTTATTTTAATTTGTAACATTACATCTGATTTCAAAACATTTCACAAACTGTTCTGTAATTTTATTTATTTACATATATGCTCTTGGATTTTCTGCCCAGTTTTTGTGGTATTCATAAAACTTATTGTTACAGAATTATTGGTTTTTTAGAATAGTACTTTACCATTGTAAAGTAAAATGTATTTACGTCCATTATTTCTTGTAATATTATGTGCATTTAAGAAATATTCATGTGTATAAGTATATTCGCATGTGTAACTCTTTATGTTCAATAAATTGCATTGCGTAATTTTATTGTATCGTCATTTCTTGTCTGACCACATCATTTTTAAATTAATATTTTCCGAATTTTTATATGTTTAATGTATCGTATTGTAAATTATAACCATGTGGTATTTCTTGTTAATTAAATGTAAAAAAAGCATAAATTTGGTACATCTAACGAAATTTCTAATTTTGACATCATAAATTAAGTAATGGATAATATTTGTTTAATTTTATTCAAATGATTCTAATCATGATATAATAATTTAAAACAAATGTTAGAAAAAGTATGAAAAAGAAATAATCCAAACATTATGCAAAAATTAGACATTTTAAATATACTTTTTTTATTAATATTAATATACCACAAATTTGACCAAGAAAACTAGCAATTATTATTTTATACTCTCAGCTTAAATTTTAAAAAACAGAATACCGTAATAATATAAAAAATTCCATATTAAATTATATTGATTTTAATAAATTCCTGTAATGACTCTTACCAATTTGCATAATCATATGAATTTATGAATGTCGGAGTAAATTACTTTAAACCATTAAATAAAGCACCATACGCTACAGATAATTAGAAGAAATTATTCATAGTAAAACTAAATTCATGTTCCTCACATATTATAAATAATTAGTATCAACTATTGTATTTAAATAAAATAGACAAATTGGTTTTTATCATAAAGAGTATAATAATTATAAAAATATTAAAAGTGAATATAGTTGAAAAACATTTTGTATTGACAATGCTTTTTAAACTTTTATAAAACATAATAGTTATAAGAAAATAATTTATATATAATTTTTTTTAATTAAATGTAACCCTACGCGTCAAGCTTCAAATTACGGAATGCTTATTTAGATTTACTTAAAAATCTACCTTATGAAATTACTTCCGGAAAAAAGCATTTTAAATAATGGGGGTTGATATTTAAATTGAAGTATTTTATTTAAATAAGAAGTCATAACTGTCATAAATATCAATAAATCATAACACTAAACTTACAATAAAAAGATAACGCGTAAAAAAGCGTATCAAATTTTTTAAGAAATCTAAAATGTATTGAATTTTTTTGATAAACACTAAGAAGATTCCATACGGAAATAGTTATATCATATTTTGTAAATATTTTTTGACATTTAGAATTCAAAAATGAACATTTTTTTAAACAAACGTTTCTTAGATTCAAATGAACACTTAAAATCAATAACTGTACTAGTTAAACAAAGTAAATATTTAATAAGCATGATAAATAAATTTTAACATATTCTCTACAAAGCAAAATATACACATCCAGAAAACTAGTCTGATTAAATATTTCTCAAAATAACGGTATTTTCTTTAATGTTCTTTGAAACATACGTAAAAGTTTTATAAAACATCTTTTCTGCAGATTTATATAACAAATAATCTCAGAATTTATTACAAAATATGTATTTCGGTAATATTGATATCCATTTGAGATGGTGTCACATCCTTTCAATGGAACGATTTACTTTTGACTAATATAAATAAATTTTTATTGATCTGAAATTCTCTTAATCCACATTTTTATTTTGCTACACAGGGTACTTAGAAATCTTTAGGTTATAATAATTGCTATTTAATTTTAAATATTAATTGATATTATTTAATAGAAGAACTCTTTGTTTTAAAAAAAATCATATTTCTTATTTACATTTCTTAAGAACAAATTAAATAGAAGTTTGAAATAATGAAGTATATTTTTAAAAATATGTATTTCTTAAGTGTTATTGTAAAGATATTAACAATTATTTTTATTGGTAAGATTTTGAATGTTTATAATAAACTTAAGCATTTTGTTTATTTCAAACATTAATACTTATGAAAAGAAAGAGAATTTGTATCCATAGTACCGGATGTTCATAAACTAGATAAATCATTTTTTACCATACAAGTATGTAGGGCATATTAATTGTATGACAAAATACAATTAAATATGTATGACGCATTACTTGTATGACAATATAGAACATGTTTTTAAAATTCGACAATGAAATACAAATCCATACTTATAAATATTCGAAAAATTGTAAATAATAAAAAGGCTCATTGAAAACCTTTTGTTTAGTTACATAGCCCATGACCAATGTTTGCAGACAGTGAGAGAATAGTTTTATTGTGTTCATTTTTTTGGATACTTTGTAGTGATAGCTCATTCCTATCTTTATGAGACGATATTCTCATGTTGATCAGAGAGGTTACTGTTTGCAATTCTATAGAAGAGAAACTTCTGAATAAAACCATATACTATCTCCATACATTGATAATTCAGTTGTGAAAAGCCAGAAAACTATGCACTATTGAAAATTTTGAAAATAATATAATAAATGAATCTACTGAGAATATTGTGTGTTTCCAAGATCGATTATTGGTTATCGTAAATACTAACTAAGAATGGATAACTGATTTGTATGGTTGGGCACATTCCTTTCCTTCAGGCTAAACTTTGTTTTGGATTGTCCAATAACAGGTGAAAGTGGAATTTAAGTAAAAATGCCCAACGTTAAGAAATATGTTTAAAATTGAATGAACGTGTAGAACCAACAACAAAGGCTTTGTAGAGTTCGTTAAATTTGTTGCCATGTATTTCATAAAGCCAACAGAATTTTTTTTTTTTTTTTCATTTCATGTTACTTCAAAAACGCAGGCAACATAACAACTGTTAAATTTTTATTTAAAATGCATTTTCGATATACAATTTAAACCATAAATTTTTGTCATTTTCGCGTGGTAGAAATTTAGAATTAGTATGCAAATTATTGTAGGAAGTGGTTGAGACACTGGTAAGCTAAAAGTAGGGATATCAGCCATTATAAAAGCATGCCCCCCCCATCATTCATCAATCGTAACTTGTGCAGTATTAAAGAGAAATGGACGTGCTAAAAGAGCTCGTTTGGTGTTGTTTACTTCATGATTTCAAAGTTTTCTTACCAGTTGCTACATCAAGCCACTGAGTATGTCAAGCATTTGTGGGTAGTGCTAAGAATGAACGTACAGAAAAGCATTGGTTTTACAAATTCAGGTCGGGAGATTTATCCCTTTTTCCTTCGTTCTGGTGGGCAAATCGTAAAGTGGTTCACTATGAACTGATACCAAAGAGCCAAACGGTTTCTGAGGACTTGTACTGGCAGCAATTAAAACGTGTGCAACAGGCATTGCAACAGAACCAGCACTAGAACTAGGACAAGTGAACTGAAAAGATTTCCATGGTGTACTGTTCTTGGCCGATATCCCGATTTGGTCCATATCACGATGACCAGGCATATCGTACGGCAACTTGGTTGGGATACTGCATAAAGTCATTCGCTGAACGCCCAAAACTCCTAACCTTGTACCATCAGATTACTACTTCTTCCATTACTTGGATTATCATCTTTGTGGGAACTCTTTCACAAATGAAGAAGGCTTGCACCAAACTCTTAAGGACTTCTTCCAGAATTTCAAAGCACTTACGTTCACCACTTCTTCCAAAGCACTCACCATCCAAAATCCCCGAGTTTTACCGTAAGGGGATTGCATAGCTTGAGACACATTGGAAAAAGTTGCTGGATGCAGATTACTTCAAGGATTAACATTAGACAACACCTTCTGTAGTTCATGTTCTTTTAAGTCTTAGATAACGGTGGAAACTTTCTATGAAATCTTCATATTATCTTATAAATGATAATATGAAGATTTCATAGTTTACATTTCATTTGTTTGTAAGATATTAATAGAAACGCAACAGATAATTTTGGATAACAAATAATAAACCTCAATAAAATGATTTTATTATCTAATTATTATAATTTACAATTTCAAACAGTATTCCACTATCGTAATTTGGCATTACTATCCAAAAATTGGAATTTCACAAACCGTAATAATTTTATATTAGAAAACAAATACATCAATGATTTCCTCATTGAGAACAGAGGAAAATTATCATGAAATGAAGGCTTTCATATTTTTCATGAGTGAAAATTTTTCACTAACTACAATTCAAAAACATTTTTGTGTACAGTAAAAGATTAATAGCTTTGTCACAGAAAATAAATGAAATACAAACGTCAGTATGTTAAAACAACTCATCAACATAAAATTAGTTTGTAAAAATTTTAAAAGGATAATTGTGAATTTGAAAGAAATTAATTTTATAAAATGAATAAAAATGTTTAATAGTCAAAAACCAGTCATTTGCATTCCGCTCAGGTGTCGCCATAAGTGGAAAATTTAGCAATGGGCATGTCTACATGTTCACTGTACCCGTGATGAATAGAAGGTTTTTCTCTTTATTTATGAGTCCAAGTTTAGCATCTAAAGCAATAGTAGGCGCATCAGACAACATCCGTGTTTAGGATCTTATCTCTTTCAGTTTATACGCAGATCTCCATGTCTTTCCTATACCAAACTTACATTTCCCATTTGCTTATAAACGCTAATTTTTATAACATAATTTTTGATGATGATTCCTTTTAATGGTGATTTCTTTTTATTCTGTTTTCTACCATCCTATGTGTTTTATAACGTGTATAAGTTTCATTAAATTTTATGCATTCCTTTTTGTGTTATTTTCATTTTTGTGATTATTTCTTAATTTATAATAACCAGACTACTATAACCTAAATTTTTAATAACCCAAAATGAATATTTTTAGAATCCAAACTAAATATTTTTAACTGTAATATTTTTATTTATTTAAATAATGAAGTCAAAGGGAATGAAACTGCAGACAAAACAGTGTGAAAAGCTTTTTAATATACTTTATTAGTTTCTGATTGTATACTCTACGTACGATAGTATACAATAAAAAAAGATAGATTAAAAATCGTAGTTAATAAAATTTGAAATTGTTTTATGAATATTATTATATCATCAGAAAATACATAGGAAAAAGGAAGATGACAAATATACAACTAAATATTTATAAAATCAAAAACGAATTTGAAAATAATAATGTTACAAAAAAGACTAAAAGAGAAAAGACATTACTTTTAAATTAAAATTCCACAATTTTTACTTTTTCATTTTTCTCTAATGTTGAGACTTGTTATCGTTTTTCACGATAATTATCTTCCTAGTAATAATTGTTAATAGTTGTAATATAAATCACATATACTGGCATAAATTTAAAATTAACATGTCTGGGTAAAATAGTGCGTGAAGTTTAATAGAAGAAATCAGATTGAAAGGATATATTAGGTGCAATAAAAAATTTGCTCTTTATTTATTTATGCATTGTTTTTTAAGATTATTAGCTGACTGTAAATAGAATTATTGGTTTTAGTCTTATATTATTAAGATTATTTGCAATGAAATTATAAATCAAACAAATAATATGTATCATTATAAACAATGTTAGCTCCTATAAATCATATTTCAAAAATAAATTGTTTCGCAATTTTACAAATGTATGCTTATTTTTAGCAAGTTATTGAATTTCTTACCATAAAGGAGAGCTCCAGGTCCGGGCTATTTTTGTATTTAAATATAAATCAAAGTTTTATATGTTGTAACACAACTGTTTTTCATTGTTAAAGTCGTATTTGTCTGCAACAGTTAGACTACTATCTCTTATGAAATAAGTGAATTGCCTAATGGGATAACATATTAGGTTTATGTCTAGGAAGTAGAATATTATTTTTTCATAACAATTATGTAAACATATTAAAATTAAATGTATTACATTACATTTCTAACCTACACTCAGTGTACTAATCGATTGGGAAAAGATTTAATATTGCATAAATAAATTGTATATATATAATTTATGTTAATACTTCAGTTTTACTAAGAGTTGCAAATGTAAAGTGATGAATATATGTGAAATATTGTTTGAAATTATGGATTTTAAACTTATAAATTCTGATATTCCTGGTTGTCTCTGCTACCAAAGAATTGTTTTCTCCAAAAATATTCATAACATCTGACTCTATTAATCAATTAAAGATGATCATGGAGTAAAGATACAGTTAAAGCATGAAAAGCATACAAAAGAAACAAAAAAAAATATTCCTAAATGATTGTAAAAAACTGGTAAAAATGATTAGAAACATAGTTTAAAAAACGAGATAATACATAACATATAATGTAAAAAAACGAAACATGAAAAATCAATTATCATTTTCAAAATGACCTGAGATTATTTGTATGCATAACTATAATAAATATTTGGAGTAATTTTTACTTAAATTGATATATCTATTTCTAAGTTACCAAGATATTAAAAAGTATAATATTAAAAACATTTCAAGAAACAATGTCCTTTCTTGTAAGATATGATGCTTGGCGTAATCAGGGCTGCCCTTTCTTATTACATATCTTTCTTGTTACTTGAACTTTTTTTGTTACATATGACATTTGGAGAAGCAAGTCAGGGACTGGGTGAATGAAATCAGACAAAGCGCCTTTCGTTTTCAAGCAGAACATCCCCTATGAGGGTTGAAGTACGACTTTTGGCACATAGATGGCAGCACCATCTGTATATTCCTTTTTAGAATTAGAAGCCACAGAAGACTCAAAGCCTGGCTCCTAATGCCTCCAGGGGTATTAATTTGGAATGGAAACATGGAGGACATTGCGACCACGTCATATTTTACGTGCCCCACAGTCGTCATTAGTGAATACGACTGATATTCGGTTAATCCGGGATTCGAACTCACCAGCTTACAAGAACGAAGTCCTAAACAGCTATGCCACAGCGGCTCATGTTTTTTGTAAATATAATCTATTAAGCGAGTTTCGAACAAAACCATAAGAAAAAAAATTAAAATTACAAACAGATAAATGTAACTCTGCTTGATTGATACCAATAAAAGTAAATGGAAGAAATAATAAAATACATAAATTCATACAAATTTATATTCTGCTATATATTGAAATTTAATATTAATTTAACATCTTTCACCTGTAACTGTAAAAATAATTATAAAAATTTAAATCTAGATATCTCACTATCTTCTTTTTTTTTCATTTTAAAGTGTACATTCCATGAAAACGTTCTTCGTGGCGCAATTTATTGGTTAGAGCTGTAACTATTTTTACTTTTGTGTGTCAGAAACGTCCATCTTCTTGAGAAGTAAACAATCTCAAGTCACTTTCCTGTTCAAAATTGTTACTAATAATGATTTCTTAAGACATACTTTTAAAGTGCTTTAATCAGTTTAGAAGAAGAATTTAATTCTGATTTCTCTTTGATTACACTTAAAGTATATTATTGAAATGTTTGCTTTAATCCGAATAAATGGAAATAGAAATACTAATGGAAGAGGTATTAAAAGAGTGAAATTTAATAGTAAAAATAATATTCCCAACAATATTAAGCATGTATAAAATAAGAAACTTTTCAAAAATATTTCTGTGGAATTGTTCTGTAAAAACTACTACACAAGTAACAATAATTTAATATTCAGTTATCTTCGTTTTACAGAAACATTAACATCTTCTGCAGAGTTGGATCAAATGTATTTTGATTAAATTTCGACTCAACTGATATTTTTATCCATAAAAATGTATCTAGAATGAAATATCATGAAAATATTTGTCTGTTAGTGTATCTATCTCAGTTTCAAGAATTATTTATTTTTTAAAACATTGTTGACTTTCCAGAGCCGATTTTTTATTATTCGACTGAGTTTGCAGCATTAATTTACAAAATTTCAAATGAATTACTTTCATTTCCGAATTAAGAAACAATTATTAATATTATTACATATAAAGAGTTAAAAATATAATACAATTACTATTTGCTTGAACTACTATAAATCAAATATGTTTGTAATATCTTAAAATGACCGCCATTAATGTGCTTAAGAGTTAAAATGTAATGATAACTATGTAATGATGTATAACTATGTATTTATTTAGAGGTTAAATTGATAAAAAAAAGGAGTTGAATGAAGTTTACCCTTCATTAAAATGCTCAAGTAGAAAAATGCATTGATGTAAAATGGAAAAAGCAACGGATCTTTCATCGCTCGAAAAAGAATTAGTAATTGGTTCCCTTCAACTGTAGCTTTGACAGCAAACCTCACTACAACACCAAATCGCACTTGCTTCTTAAGAACAGCCACGTTTGATTTCTTGTTTGGAAGAACTTAACTGAAATTCAAGCACAATTTTCCAATTATGTGATGTGTCAGCTCCGTCGAGTTATACATACATACAGCGTGCAATGGACTCTATTGTGCTTCAAATGACGAAAACATTGAACTGATGCTTTTAACAACACATTTAGCTTAAAAGATGCACAGAGAACTACTGAGATTAACCGAATCAGCGGCGGAGAAAATTTCAAGAATCTGTGAAAAATGTTTCCTCTTTAAAACCAGATATTCTACTTTTTCGTCTCACAGCCACTTTCCTAAACTATACAAAAATCGTCGATTGTTTCCACCATTCTCATTGGGAATATTTCCTACCCCCTTGAAAGCTGTCACATCGCTCAATTTAGAGGCAGGGGATGTCACTTACCACTAACTACCCTATCTAGGGTTGCATGTATTTACCCCAATTTGCCAGAAAGAATTGTACATCCCAATAAAACTGTTTAAAATAGAAACATATATCTTATTTTTGTGTAAAACTTAAAAAGCAAAAATTAATAAAAAAATAACTGTTTTTTGTGTAATTGTGAAAATGATTGAAGAAATTCCTCAGGGTTTTTAGATTGACTTGATAATTAATATGAAGTTTAAAAAAGCGATATCCTCAAATTATTATGTTTTAGATTTTTACGCAATTTAATTAAATAATTTGCTTGTTTTATAAATCGCATATGCATTTAGATTTATTGAATCACATATTTTTGTACATTTATTATTTTCTGTATAATGGAAATATCCCTTTTTGAATGAGACACAGAAGTTTTTCAAATTTTTATTACAGTAAGATAAAATAATGTTAGTAAAAATGCATTTTATCACATTATATTTTTCTTAACACAAGCAAATTTTTATTTTATATGAACACATTTCTATGTAGTAATCTGTGTGGTAAGTCTTTACATGAAAACAAAAATCCTTATTAATTTTCAATTTTTTAATAATGTTATTTTCAAAAAAATTAATTAAAGCTTTTTAATTTATTTATCTAAATGTTTTCAGTTTAAGCAATTAACATAGCATAAGAAAACTTGCATAACAAGCTGAATAAATGTGTGCAATGTTCTTGGTTTATACTATATCTGAAAAATTATTTTCCTTTTATATTTAAATATTTGGAAAAGTTTTTTACACCAAAAAAAAATTAAATATTTACAAAAAAAAGGATTAATTTTCATTTCTGTATTATTGTACATGAAAATAAAATTCTTTAATGCAAAATACATGTAGATAAATTTGCATTAACATTGTTCTGTATAAATCAAAAAAATGAAAATTCGACACATTATATTTGCTGATTGGGTACTTTCTTAATTATGATATTTCTTACGTATTTACATTCTAAAACAATATTATAAAATCATTTATTACTTTTACAATTTTTTTTTCTTTTATATTAAAAAAATATTATTTTGATATTCTTAACAAGATATTTATTAAATTAAAGTTGTATTTTAATCGTAAGGAATTCCAAGTGATGGACGAAAAATAAATTGCCTAAAACACATTATTAAAGTATTCAATGTACCTATTC
This sequence comes from Latrodectus geometricus, assembly GCA_026290005.1. Lineage (NCBI taxonomy): Eukaryota > Metazoa > Arthropoda > Arachnida > Araneae > Theridiidae > Latrodectus > Latrodectus geometricus. The sequence continues at coordinate 106,061 of JAPDSC010096013.1, forward strand.
TCATTAAATCAAAATAATATTCTATTATTATGAAGCAATCTGGTGAAATAGAAAATGAATTTGACACTCAAAAGAATTTAAATGAAATTTTTTCAATATATGTGACAACCTGTTTTTAAGAAAATTTTCCAAAGCACTTTAAATTATTTGAGAGAGGAAGAGATAGAGAGAGAGATTATATTGAGGTCCTTATTATATATTTCCTTTCATCTGGAAATACATTTTTCTCAGTTCTTGGAGTTAAGCATTTTGTAGACCTTATAGTGACTTTAAATATGTATACTGCTATTTTGTAATTTATAGAAGAGTTGGTAAGTTGCCTATAAGCTCAGAGGATATGTAACACGAGAGCGAACAATTGATATCATTGAACGATAAAAAATTTAGCAGTGTTCTTCAAGCAAAGTTTTTAAGTCACATTGATTCCATTTTAAAAGTTACAGAAGCAGAAACTTATAATTATTTAATGCAAGTAAATAAATATTTTTCAAACCCTTTCAATATTATAATACTTTCAGCGCACATAGCCAAGCTGATTTAGACTATTTATACGTTTCTATAATTCAAAAGTCTAAATGAATTAGAAGTATATTAATATTATTAATTTATTTAGCAGAACTAAAAATATATATTACTTATACTCTTTTTTCAATAGATAAATTTTGTTTTTTTATTTAAAATCGTAAAAGCCCAAATTTATTTGCTAAATTTTTTCTACTCATAACTGAACAAC
>JAPDSC010096018.1:10972-23324 GCA_026290005.1 Latrodectus geometricus
CTCTGGCAGTAATAACAGCAGTTATACGCCTGGGCATTGAGTCAAACAGAGATTGGATTGCATGCACAGGTACAGATGCCCATGCAGCTTCAACACGATGCCACAGTTCATTAACCGTAGTGACTGGCATTTGGTGACGAGCCAGTTGCTCGGCAACCATTGACCAGACGTTTCCTATTGGTGAAAGTGCTGGTCAGGGCAACAGCCGAACATGTTCCGTATTAAGCAAGGTCCGTACAATACCGGCAACATGTGGTCGGGCATTATCCTGCTGAAACGTAGGGTTTCGCAGGGCTCGAAAAAAGGGTAGAGCCACGGGTCGTAACACACCAGAAATGTAACGTGCACTGTTCGAAGCACCGTCAATGCGAACAAGATGTGACGGAGACGTGTATCCAAAGGCACCCCATGCCCTCACGCAAGATGATTGGCCAGTATGACGATAACGAATGCACGCTGCCAGTGTGTGTTCACCACGATGCCGCCAAACACGGATGCGACCATCATGATGCTGTACACAGAACCTGGATTCATCTGAATAGATGACGTATCGCCATTTGTGCGCCCAGGTTCGTCTTTGATCACACCATTGAAGGCGCTCTTGTCTATGACGCAGCGTCAAGGGAAGCCGCAGCCATGGTCTCCGAGCTGAGAGTCCATGCTGCTGCAAACGTCGTCGCACTGTTCGTGCAGACACTTGTTGTCTTACAAACGACCCCGTTTCTTGATTCACGGCTCGTGACGTGTTGCACGATCCATTACGGCCATGCAGATAATATGCCTGTGTTCTCGGCTGCTAGTGATAGGTGGCCGTTGAGATCCCGCATGGCGCTCCGTATTACCGTCCTGAACCCATCGATTCCATATTCTGCTAACAGTCATTGGATCTCGACCGACACGAGCAGCAATACTGCGATAAGATAAACCGCAGTCCCGGTACGCTACAATTCGACATTTATCAGAGTCAGAAACGTGCTGGTACGCATTTCTCCTTCTTACACGAAGCATCACAACAACTTTTCAACAGGCAACAACGTTCAAATGCAATTTGTGTATGAGGAACCGGCTGAATAATTTCCTTATTTAAACACAATATAGGTGTCGCTACTGGCGCCTGCTTTTTCAGAATTCGCTGAAAAGCTAATCATTTGCATATCACAGCACCTTCTTCCTTTCGTATAAATTTCATGTCTGTAGCATGTCGCCTTCTTGGTGTAGCAATTTTAATGGCCAGTAGTGTATATATTTCAACATATCAAAACCGGTTTTTAAAACTAATTGTTGGATTCATATTTTTCTTGAGTTTTGTTCTATAGAAGATAGTACAAGTAAGACTAATGTAATTTCTTTATCGCAATTATTTTTTGTTAATTATCATATTTCTTTTTTTGTTAACTTTTCATAAAACGATACTTTATTTTAATTTATGATATTTACTGTTATTTACTCATAAATTTACAATCATTTATTTTTATGAACTAAAAAAAAAAAAAATACCAGGGTAGAACCAATTTAATTGAAAATTTTTTGTAATCTTTAAATATTTTTCTGTCGCAAAACATAAAAACGTTAAATATTTTAAACTAAACAATTTAATAAATTATTATATATAACTTCTTTTTTTGTGTCAATGTAAATCTAATTTTTTCTATTTTTAGTTTAATAATATCGAGAAAAATAAATTTGAGACATATGTTACAGATTCTATAATCAAATATTTCATACATATCTATTGTTCAAAATGTAAATATTTTCATTCTAAATTACATAATTTAATTAAACATTTGTATATTGAAAAAAAGTACATATTTTCTATATACAATATTTTAAGTCCCTAGCTAATATAATTTATATATTTTTTTATCTACAAATAGTTCGGTGCATTTATTTTTCATTGTTTTCATTTAGAGTATTTTTCTATTCAAACCCTCTAAACTTAAGTAAACTTGCTAATTGTGAGCCGTGGTCGAATGATGAAATCGCCTTTCTATTTTCAAAACATAAACACGCTTTCAAGGACTGATATGAATGAGTACACGTTTCTCCATCATTTTCCAGCAAGAAAATATGACCTTCAGTTCAATGTTTATTCAAAATATTATCAAATGTACATTGTGTTGGCACTGCAATAAATAAGGCATTAAATAAACATACACTATGTTTTCACTCTATGAAATATGATATACGTAGTAAAAACATTTGCTTAGAAAATAACAAATACTCTTTACAATCTTTACAGTTTAAATAAAAGAGAAATAGTATGTTTTAGAAACATACATACATAGTATCTTTTAGAAAATATGTCATAAGCGTCAATCTTTCCTGAGTATTGTGTATTCAATTATTATTATAAAAAAGCGTAAAATTATACAAAATACAAACAAACATTTTATGTATTTGATTCCGATTTAAAGAATGACAAAACAGATATTTTGAAAACATTAGTGAATTTACAACTGATACTAAGATAAGTTTGAGACATTTAATTTTTGGGACTTATTTGAAATATAATTTCAAAAGTTATTTTCTTGAGTGTGAAATTCTAATTTATAAAATTAGTATTAGATAAATATTTAAAATTTTACAGTAGAAATAGATATATAATTGAGACTTCCTTATCAAAAAATATACCAAATTCTGTTCTAGATATATGCAAAAAATAGTGTAGTTCGCAAAATACATTTGAAATTTAATCTTTTTGATAAGTCGGGGGATAGCATATTATGATGTACTTAAGTTTTATGCCCTTGTTGAATAATTTTATCGGAAAATAATGGAATTCAATTTTTAAGTTTTGAATAATCAAGTTTAAAAATCAATTTTGCCAGCAATAAAAAGCGAAATTATAACAGGACATTAATATTCAAACATATATATTGGGAATGTTTCAAACCATAACAGCATGATTTTACAAGTTATTTATTACTATTCTTCCTCCATTTTACGATAAAATATCAACAATAATAATACACGTAAAAATGTATGAATAGTTTATTCTTTTAATTAAAGTTCAAACAATTTACTTACTTTTGTTAAGTTATCCTATCATCATCCTTTTTAAATTATTTATAAAATTTTTACATTTAAAAGTTATAAGTAATTTCTCTTAATAGAGAATCAAGAAATTTAATTATAATGACATGATGAATTTTAATTACAAATCTTATTTTTGTTACTGTTTCCATTTTAGCTTTGCTGCTGTAAACACTATAAGTAAGACAATATAAATATTTAGTACACATTAGAAAATAGTATTCGTTACTATACAGTACCATTTTTGTATTTGAAGAAAACACACTTGAAAGGAGCCACCAATACATAAAAGTAATAAAATGATATTTAGATTTTGCAGACAACACATACTTATAGTATTGCTAAGAAAATAATTGAAAATTTGTTATGCAAATCTATTTCTCAGTCATTAAAGGAAAAATATCTTTTAATGACTGGGAAATAGATTTGTTTAATATGTTACTTTTTATGTAAAAAACTATGTGTAGTGACCCAACAAAAACACAACATATGTTTTTGTCTAATTTGAAAAGGAATGAATATAAATTCTAAAGAATGGTTTTTTTCTGGAAGGTGAAAGACACATTTACATAAATCTAACACAGTTTTATTTACAACAAAAATCCATGAATAACAGACAAGAACTTTCTCCTAGAAATTAGTATATGACAGTTTTATGAGAGAAATAATTATGAAAGCATTACTAAAATTGATTAATAAAAAAATGTGCCACAACTAACTACAATCTATTGATAACATTAATTTTATTACTGATAATTTGTTTTTTGAGTATACTATATGGCTAGTGGAAATCACTCAGCAAACCATTGTCTATTTCATCCGATGGCAGTGGTGGTTAGCTTACAAAAAATTTGAGAAAAATCTTTGCATAAATCATGATTTTACCACATCTGTAATTATGTATTTTGAGAGTGTTTGTGTGGTAGTATCATGTGCCATATTTACCACAGATTAAACACTAACCAGAATATCATTCATGTATGAATTTGGATTCCTCAGTGAACAATAGCTATTCTGATTGAAGATTTTGCCTTCTTCACCAGCATAAGCAGAGCATTTTGTAATATTTATAGCTCTAAAATTGAATGTCATTAAATATTATTTTCTTGTCATTTACTGAAAACTAACTCCACGGAATGGTACTTTAATGCTTTCCAAAGATTAAGGCTCTTTACACATGATTTGCATTTGAGTGATTCTTCGTTTTGTGTGAAAATATATGACTGTCAATAAATTTTCCTGATTCACTCTAAAGATTTAGCATTTGTTCATTCTATATGTTATTCTGAGGATTGTAAAGTAACAAGAAGATAAATTTAATAATAATATTCAGGATTATTCTTATTAGCTAAATAATTAATAAAATGTTTTGTATTATATACATTATTATAAATTTAAATTCTTGGAATAAAAGTTAATCACTGTTAAGGAAATTATTTAATTAAATATTTCTCTCAGATACTGATGTATTTCTCTGGAATTTATATTACCTTACAACATTTTTTTAAATAAAAGAGTCTGTAAATCTATTTTATTAAAGCTGGTAAACAAACGAAAAGAAATTAATACTAATTGACTCTTTTAAATTGAAATCAAATTCTGTGGAATCCATCCGCTATATCAAATTCTTTCTTGAAATTAAGCAAGGAAATAGTTTTCTTACTCGGAAGGAAGAATTTCCTTTCATCTCTTATTATTGGGCTTAAGCTTAAATACTCTTTAAATAGTTTGATAAGGAATGTCTTCGATTATTCCGTTGTACTTTAAATTTAATTTTAGCTATTTTTAGAAATAAACAAAACAATTGAGAGTAAGATGTTTCAATATTAATTAATTTAATCCACTAAGTGGAAAAATTAAGTATTAAATTTATTTATTAAAATTAACTGTTAATTATTTATTTAATTTTATATAAATATTATGAAATTATGAGAATTTTTTAAAGTTAAATATCGTTAAATGTTAATTAAAGGAAAACAGAAAGTACTTTTTATTTTGTAAAAACTTATTAAGTATAATCTTATTTGAGTAAAGTATTTATAAAATTAGTAAAATCATGCAATAATTTGTAAATGTAATTTTATTAATTAAGTTCCTATTATAGTTGTTTCTTCAAAGTCAGTGAACTAATTGGTCTCTTTACTCAAAGAAAAACAAAAGCAATATTCTTTCTTTAAAATATCAGTAAAAACACTTATGGCATAAGAGTTAAATGAACACATTAAAATTTTGCAAAGTAATATGCTTGATTATTTTTTCTTTTTTAAATTTTATAGATGATTTGTAAAAGTAATATTCTTTATAGAGAAAAGAATTTATAAAAACCGTAAGTGTCCAGAATGGCATAGAAAAAATTCCTATATTTTTTTTTCTAATTTAAATTTTATAATCGAAAAACTTGAAAAAATTAACTTAATTTGAAAATATAGTTGAAGTACTAAACTGGGCCATGATGTAAAAATGTTACATAATTTATTTTTTGTAAGGAAATTTTTGTTGCCTTTAAATTTTAAGGAAATTAGATTTGTAAAAAAATAAGCTAACTAGAGGAATTCAATTTTAAAGTAAATCATACAAAACCTTAATGTTTATTGAAATACAATAATAAATTTATTTATAAGGGAGCAAATTTAATTCAACAATTTTAAATATTTTTAATCAATCTCAATTCATTATAGATCTTTTCAACAAGCATTCGTACGAGTACTTTCACATTAAGTTCACATGATGATGCATGGCCAAACTTTTATACATTGTAAGATTCTATATTCTCATGTTTTTATCATGAAATGAAAACCAGCCTGCTCTATCATTTTCAAAAGCATTTCATAATTTGGCTAATAGTTTCAATAGATATACTTCTTCTTTAAGCTCTAATCATTTTGTTAGATTTATTTTATAGACAGCATTCTGCTTTTAAACTTCGAAATCCAAGTATGCTACAAGTTTGTAGTGCATCTAAAAATACATTGATTGTAAAAGTACCAAACTATAAATTTTGTAATTTTTCATTAATAAAGTCCTATTTACAAATAACATCTTATTATCTATAAATTTAACCACCTATAACAATTTGAAATGGATGCTACTCTTAATGGATAGTTATCAAATATATATTCAGACTGGCTTTTCAGAATATATATTTGTTGGCTATCCAGGTTTATTCATTTTGAAACATGAATCTGGTCTATTAACTTTAAATGACTTCTCAGGAGACCAAACATTACTGATGTGCAAACACTTTGCCTTTTGTGCATCGTCATTCAATTATTAGATTGCTCGCTGTGTGGTATCAAGTTTATTAATTAAGAGTTTACAGTTGCTTAAAGGGAAGACTGATTTATCTGGAAAGGATCTGATATTGGTATCAGCCATTATTAGACATATTTTGCACTTATTTTTTATACGCAGGTTTGTTGGAAAAGTTTCTTAGAAGCTTTTATTGTCTATTTTCTCTCCTCTTCCATTGTAATTCATAAATATACTCAATTAAATAAAAAAAGTTTCCCGGAAAAGTAAATATGCCCTTGAAGAAACTACAACAATTCCCAATTTTTAGCCTTTTCATTATGTGGTGCACCTTATCGCCTGTTTACAATGTGATGCGTCTATTACATGCCCAACTCTAATTAAAATTAAACTAAGAAAATTTAAGAAATTCTTTTTTCACACACTTAATTGTAGTTTTTAGATACAAATTTATATCTTACTAAGGAATGAAATGAAAAGTAGATGTAAATTTTCGATTTATTGCAAAATATTTTTAAGTATCCGATGATTTTCACGAAGGAAGAACTGTTTTATTCTTTAGGTTTTTATTTAAAAAAATATTTTATACCTCAAATTTTTATTGTATTATGAAGGAAACTACTCGGAGATTCCTTAGCTACCTTAATTAACATTCTGAAATCTCAGAACATAGTTTGGTAGTATTATTATTTAAATAGACTTCTCAAGTATTAAATCTTTTTGGATTCTATTTGGATTCTATAGGATTTTGCTAATTTCTTTAGTATAAAATTTGTTTAATTCTTTATCTGTAATTTTTTTCGCACTAAATTGCTAAATAAAGGGAATATAACATTTCAGAAACTTCAAAAAAATTAGGTAACTAAAATCAAAATTAAATTTATAATGTAAATAAATACATTATTTTCTATTTAAACGTAAAGGAGTTTTTGATTAAATTATGAAAAAAATAAGGAAAAAAACATATGTTTTAGAAACTAATTTAATAATTAATCCCGAATCCTCATACATTGTAAGAAATAGATTTTATTTTCACAATTGTTTTGAATAAAAGAGAGCTATTATTTTATTTAATATATTTACATCTTGTTATTTAAAGGTCTGCTCATAAACAATAGCAATGAAATGATGCACACAACCTATTACAAAAATGCATAGGTTTTAACATTTATTTCAACATTTATATTTTCATTTAGAATTTAAATAACTCAAATATCTAAATTAATTGGATTTATTCTGACGAAATAATTCATTATGATGGATATTTAGTTGTTAAAATCTCAAGAGTACATTTATCTCCATTTATAATATGTCAGTTTATTGCTTACACCCTCTTTCATAAATTGAACACTTATCATTTAAATGAATCCCAAATGTTTCCAGAGATAGAGAACATAGTGAGGAGAAGCTAAGCATACCATAAAGTTTGATGCGATACCTTATTTTCTGTTCATTTTGACATGTTTATTGAACCAATAATTCAGACTCTTGATTACGTCTCATGTGAGATAAATGTTACTGCCTTGGATACAAAGTTATTTTGATTGCGAACTTCCATTTTAGGAATACATTATTTGTGAAATGTAATAATTTTTCTACATTAGATCTGATGGCGAAGAAATTACTTATATTTAGTTTGATAATTTTATTTTAAGCATTAAAATATTTGTCAAAAAAGGCTGTTTAGTTGAGTAGGTTTGTTCAAAATAGGTATTGCAAAATTGTATAATTTTGCAAAGTATAGCAAAATTGTATAAGATCAAAGGCTAGTTGGAACCTTACGTCTTGTTGCTTCAGTTTTTCTGACTTAAATAAAACTCATGTATTTTATTTGTAGCTTTTTCTAAAGATAAAAAAAAATTGAATAAATATTTTTCGATAAAAAAATTTATTAATATGTCATGAGAGTAAATTTTCATTGATTTATTCATTGATTATTTTCATTGATAACTAAGAAATACTTTCATGTTATCAATGTCTTCAGACTGAAATATTGTGAAAGACTTATTTAATTGCTTCATATCATAAAAAAAATAAATAAATGATATCTAAAATAACAAAAAATTTTCAACATATTTCTTCTTCAAGCGATATTATATTATTGTAGCATTTTTACAATACTGTTTTCTTGAAATTTGAAATAATTATTTCGTAAATATTTCTTTCCATATTTTCGAAGTACGCATTTTTTGAAAATGACATACAGTTCGCTTACAATGCCTTATCATATTGTTCAATTTAAATTTAAATCTAATGTTTACTGTAAACTAGAACATAGGCTTTTTATATCGTATTAAAAATTAGCATGCGGTTTCAAATTATCTAATGCATGACTATACTTAATATATAAAACTGATTTTCAGAAAGCAAACTGAATGGAACCACATTCTCTGAATTCATTATCAAATGAAATTCTTGAACAAAATATCTGTTTCAATTGAAAGTATTTTAACATTTAAGTAAAATTTTTCAAAATTTAAATTTGCCAGGCACCAGATTTTGCTAATTTGAATAAACAAGCAATTGGTCAGTGTACACAGATTAAATTATTTGTACAAAAATATATGGTTTTAAAGAGAATATTTTTATTTTATTGAAAATTTATTGTAGAAAACAAATTTATGTTTTTAAAAGCAATCTATAAGATTAAACAGTGAAATTTATTGACTTGTCACAAAAATATAAGTTTGAGAATTTTTTCAATTTCATGTAACATAAATTTATTAGTGAATTTTAAACTCAATTGTAAAAATATACATGGTAAACTTTGGAATTATTTACTTAATTTCTAGTAAAGTTTCATTTTCCAGTTTTGTATACATTCTTTGGAACGTGAAATTATCTTATACATGTGAAATACAACCTAAAATGAATTTCAGAAATCTAGGGAGCTGAGTTTAATTTAATTTCTTTTAGGTAAATTTGGTTACCTTAGCTTTAATTGCTACTTAGCACTGATATAATACTTTATAGCTCAGCATTATTGTTTAATTTTACGTGTGCCTTACCTAAAAATATAAAGTTTTAAATTTCTTATTATACGACAGTTTTTTCCCCCCTTCTGAATCTTATCTCTGCTTCAAAACAATTGCTTACTGATTTCACTAACATGTAGTTCTATTGAACTTTTATTTTTTAAATCTTTTCAAGTATTTTAAATAAATTCTGAAATATAAAGAATATAAATATTCTGTGGTGATTTTCACACAATAGTTATAAAAAATATTCAGTATCAAAATGTGAATGTAAATTAAACTTTTTTACTTGGAAGAAATTTTCTTTGATCAAAAATCTAGATTCGAATATATAATATACAAATAGGACTAAGAAAGTAAATTTTATTAAGATTAGGAATATCATGGTTTATGATATAAGTGAAAAATTTAATTGACAATTTTTGATATAAGTTATATACATGTAGATTATTTACATTAAAAATATCTGTTTCCATTATTTATATGGTTCAACAGGTAATTAATATATTTCTTTACTCATACATTTTTATCGAGGAAAGTTTCAATGTTTATTAAATTTAAAATTTGAAATTTATATTTCTAAAAAAAAAATTATTTGAATTATATTTTTTCGGAAACGCAGACATTTTTGGAATATTAACAAAATTAAATTACATTTTTATTAAACAATTAACACCAATTTAGTAAACTTTATTTTCAAAGTCTATAACATCCATTAATTTAAAATATCATGCAATTTCATGAAAAAAATAATAATTTATTTTATGAAAAATAAAGATTATAATTAGTACTTTTCAATGAGAAATCTATAAGAAATATAAGGTGACTTCATAAAACACTTTAAAATTCCATTGTTTCTAGTGTCAAGTGCCTTACAATATGTAAATCGTTATGCAGGATTTTTACCCATATTTTAAAAGATTTTAATATTTTGAAAAAGTTGAATTGGTGATACAAATATCTATATATTGTTAGCCTAATAAATATCAAGCAAAAATAGAATTTAACATATTGCTTAAAATTATCAATTTTTTAATTAACAAATTGTGTCTTAAAATCCTTGATATAAGAGCAGGAATCTTAAGCATGTACTTTACATGGTATCTGGTATTTTCTATCTCATTTAATAATAAACTTTAAAATAGTTTATTGAGCAAGCCGAACATATTCGTGTTTCTCAGATTGAATTAAATTAAAATTTCATTTAAGTACATTTGAAAAAAAATAAGATACATGTGAAAAATACAATAATCGAAAATAAAATACTTCAAATATAATGTAATTTTAAATTCAAGGAAATTGAAAACAATTAGCAAGCCAATTTACCGGTTACAAAGGAATTTATGGAAATTTCTTGTAATGTTTGAATCTGTTACTCAAATTATTCAATCAAATATCATTACCATAATATTTCATATTATTTGATTCCTTTCTGAATAATTTAAAAGTTTTTTATACACCTTCATTTCTGAGTCCATAAATATATCAAAATCATATTCAGAATCATTGATGACAAAAAACAAAAAATTGGGCGTATTTAAATTTTTTTGTTTACAAACAGACTTTTTGTCATATTACAAAATAATTGACAAATGTGTAAAATAAATATAATATGGGAGTTTTTTTTCATTACTGTCATTTATTCGGTTATCGTTTCTGATTAGTTTAAAAATATAATTCTTTTATGAAATTTTATTCGATTAGGTTTCTCGTATATAAGAAAAAATAACATTTATATAATTCAGAAATACCAGAATTAATGTCTTTTAAAGAAATTCTTTCTTCCATATTTTCTCTTCTTTAAGTACAATATAATTGATTAAAATTATGGGATGGTTCTAAAGAATTTTATCATTACATGTTTTGTTGTGTTTTTACTTTCATGTAAACTAATAATCATTAATTTGGCTCTTATTAAATGCAACTTAATAGTGAAATCATTTACATTTTGTTTCAAATTTTAAATATTTTGCAATATTAAAGCATTTAATAGAACATATAATCTAAAACTAGTATCACAACATAATTTATAAGATTGTATGTTTTTTCTTCCAATTTAATTTTAAGCTATTCTTTTCTATTCCAAAGAGGTCCTAGTATGTACTCTCTAAAATGTGAATAGGAAATATTTTCACTGTTAATTTTATAATTTAAAACGCTAATTTATGGCTAATATTAAAAAAGCAGTGCCTTCATAAAAATATAATTAACTTAAATATGTCCTTTTAAAAATTTCTGAAACATAATCTTAATGAAGTTTGGAACAAATATTTTCCTTTTTGTGAAGATAAGAAAGGAGAATAATAAATATTTACTTACTATAATAATAGTACAAAGATGTTCTGAGCATTATTTATTAAACTCAAATTTTTGATTAATGGTGAAAACACACATTAATCTAAGCAACATATATTTATGTAGATGTAACTTTGTTAATAAACCAAAATGTATAATAAATTTGTGCTCCTTACACATCCATTTGGAAATCTCTTCACGTTTATTACTCATGACATTATTCTGTTAGATTTTACGATATTCATTAAAGGATTTTCAGAGTATTCAGATTAATATGAGTCTATTCACTTTCTAGTTTCAAAATACTCGTCTCTAATGCAAACAAAAATTTTCATTTATGACTTTGTATATTTAGGTGAATGTATTGTTTCTTTTTTTATTTTGGTTGAAAAAGTAATCTAATCGAGTAATTTAGGAAATCTTTTTTAAATTTTGATGAATTTCACAGAAAATTTTATTTAAATTTTAAGGAAACATTTCTTATATAATTTATTTTGCTTAAAGTTTTAAATTAACATTTTTATTCAATTTAAAAATAGAGTTTTCTTGTAAAGTAAATATTACGTGAAAGCAATATTGCTGTTAATTCAATAAGAAATAATATGACTATAAGGTGTAAGTAAATGTCCAATAAAAGTTATAAAAGTTATCCATAAAGCAAAAATTTCTTAGATATTACTATCATGATTTATTTAAATAATAAATACAAGATATTAATTTCAAAAAATACCATTTATTAAGTTATCAATTCTTCTAAGAACTAATTGAAATATATCTATATCTATCTATCTATCTATGTA
>JAPDSC010096025.1:0-10451 GCA_026290005.1 Latrodectus geometricus
ATATATATATATATATATATATATATATATATATATATATATATATAGGCTGTTATAGTTTATTGTATGTATATGTAATTTGTATAAAGATAGAACATATAGTCACTCAAAACAAATTTTGACCTATGCAATATACAAAATTTTTTTATAAAATAAAAAAAACGGGGATTTGTGTTAGTTTTTAACTATGATGGGGTGTAAACAGCTCATTAAAATACCTCTAGTTCACACTCATAATTATGAAAAAAAATTAAAATAAAAAAGTTTAAAGAATATTTTATAAAAATTTTAAATTTTTATTAGTATGTAGTATGTTCCAGTCAAACACACTAATGCTTGTTGGTAAATCATTCGTATTTGACTAGGACCGGTTGTATTTTGATGAAGTCAATTGAGTCAATTCATCAACAGATGGCGCTTCCACACTTTATACTTGTGACAAATATACCAAGATTGTAGATTCTTAACATCATATATATTTCTGTATATTCGTGTATTTGAATTTTATAAAAGTGCCGAATTTAATTTTATCTAGAAACTTGATAACAATACTTTTTTAATTTTTACGACTTCACATAATAGCAAGTAAACTTTGAATATTTATAATATTTTCAAATCCTTCTATGCCGCAAAAAAGTGGAAAAGTAGTATTTTGATGAGAGAAAGAAAAAAGCTTTTGTAGCAAGAGATATTTGTTGTCAGAATTGTTTTAAGGGAAATAATTGGAAATAATGAAGCAGTCTCAGTTGTATCATTGACAATTGCTAAATGTTTTGCCAAAATAACTGCGTAGCTCAAATTTAGTCACCATTTTACTTTATCAGCGTAATATTTTGGGAAATTAAGTTCACTGAAATTCTTATCGTGGATAACATTAGAGACAAAATGATGACAAATTGGAGACAAATGGTGAAATAAATATCCGTGCAGGATTATTTTTAACCTATTAGATTCAATTTCAATAAAAATTAAATGGCGGACGCATCAAATAAACAAAAAAAAATTGCCGAGTGCACTCAACATTTAATTTTGATGTCACAGGAAGTGAGCCAATTAAAAAGGTCTTATATGCTTTAAAATTTTCCCTTCATAGATATTGCCATTTTAACCCATCCTTCTTATAATGAGCATAACAAATCACACTTTTTACATTGTTTTCGAACCCATCTTTTAGGCTTAACTGAGAAAGGGTAAAGGAGATAGAAAAATGATAGTCATAGAATTTTGAGCAGTAGTCAGTGCATGAAATATAACAAACACTTTTTAGCAGTCTTAATTATACACTTGAGATTGTTTCATTTCTTTATCATATTTGTAATAGTTTTATTTATATAATTCTTCAGTTATTACATCTAATTTCTGCATTATACCTAAATGGTTCTAACTATTCCAGACTACGTGATTTGTGCATGAGCTTTGATTTATGCCTGCAAAAGCAGATGTATTAAAAATACTCTAAAACATTTATAGCCTGATATTTTGTGTCAAGATTTTGACACAACTTTTTTAAAATAACTATAAAATTATCATACTAAACTATAAAACAGTGGTTTCTTCTTTTGTTTTAGAAAACTTCTGGGTTTTTGAATACAGAATGCTTATTTAGATGAAATTATTCTTCTTACTGAATTTATTCTTCTGTTTAATAATTAATATGCATTTTTTAGAAACTGCTCCATTATATTTTACACTGTTATATTGGGTGGTTCAGAAAGTAATTTTTTTGATGGGGACAAAAGGCAGTTTTCGTATAATGAATTTTATTAAATCTGGTCCAATATCTTTTGCCATCTTTCTGGTAATAGCATAATTCCACGCTCATAAAATGTCTGGCAAAAATCTGATTCAAGTGATTTTTGATGTCTTCATTTGTTAACGTTTTACCGTCCAAAACATTTTGCAATAACCGGAACAAATAATAATGCGATGGTGCCAAATATGGAGAATATGGTGTGTGTGGCAATGTATCAAATTCAAGCTGTAAAAGCTTTTGGCGAGTGACCAAACTTGTATGAGATCTCGCATTATATTGGTGGAACATTGCACCTTTTCTGTTAATTAATTCTAGCCTTTTCTGTTGAAGTGCATCATTCAGTTTACCCAGCTAATGACAATAGATTTCCAAATTTAAAAAGAAAAAAAAAAGACGATTATTTTAAAATTCCCCCAAACATACAGCATCAAAGTTTTTTAATGAATATTGGCTTTTGAAATGCTTTGAACTTGTTAATCTTTTTTGCTCTATGATCTCTTGATTTTGATATCATTATTTACACCCATTTTTCGTCCCCAGTAATGATGCTCCTCAAAAATGGATCATTTTCGTGACATTTGAGAAGTGAATCACAGACATGAATGTGACGACACAAATTTCTCTCAGTGCGAAAATAGGGCACCCCTATATCGAGCTTCGAGGTTATACCCAGACCTTTCCTGTGGTCATAAACAATTGAATTCGATAAATTTAATCTCACGCCGATCTCACATGTTGTTATTCGCCGATTTGCGTCAACTAATGCCTTTATCGTATCTTTATCAGCTTCAATCGTCCTTCCGAAACGTGGGTCATCTTCGAATCAAAATTGCCGGATCGAAATTTTGCAAACCCGTTCTAATACTGGCGTACAATCAACACATATCCATACACATCGATTAATTTCTTCTGACTTGAACAGTATTTTTACCTTTTCCATAGTAAAAAAGTAGAATATGATAAAATTTCTGCTTATTGATCTCCATATTACAAAAGGGCACCATCCAAAAACTAATGAGTAGAATTAATTGAAGTTTTTTACACATAAGCCTTGCTATATCAGCTCCCAAAAACACATACTGATTATGCGGCTTTAGTGTGAAATTAGGTTCCAAAAATTAAAATTAAATCCTCTGTCGGTAAAAAACGAAATTACTTTCCACTAATCCAATATATAACACCTAAATTTCCCCTGACAATATTATTTAACACGTATTGCATTTTTTTTTTTTTTTTTTTTTTGATGATTTTAGAAATAAACTCTTCATTTGATTATTCCTTTTATTACTATTAAACAGTTTCATTCATAGTTCAAATCTTCTTTCTAAATTACAAATTCCTTGTTTACAATTTATTTAATATTCTATGCTTTCTATTATTCAGAAAGATAGTTGTGTATACATAACAGATTTAACGATTAGTTTAATGTGGAAGAATCATCCTTTTCAATTATTTTTCACTTCAAATGTTAAATCCTTCTTGTTGTAAAACATTTTCCACATCTAAATTGTAACTGGTTTAAAATATGATTTACATTTCATATATGATTTAACATGTGATTTAAAATACTATTTTATATATAATTAAGCAAATTTATACACACAATATTTTAAAACAATTTATTTCATATTAAAAAGCTGAATTATATTTGCTGCATTTATGGTAAATCTTTTTTTTTTTACTCAGTTAGAAATAGGATTTATGTTATGAAGAATTATTTTACCATTTGAGGGTATGAAAACATAGTAGTGAAAGTTTTCCAAACCCCGTTACAGGAATTTTTCTTTAAGTTTGTGGAAATCGATTGTTTTAGAAATATTTTTTAATTCTATAATAAATTTAAATTTCGTGCATTTTTTTCAATTGTGTACCTATTTACAGTTAATTAATAATAAATAATTATACAACAAATGATTTGACTAATTATAACATTTTCTGCTTTGATAATTTCCATAAGGAATGCATCAAGGGAATCTAAGATGATTTGCTTGTCACTGTTAGTTGAATTTTTGGGCAAGTAGACTAAACTGATTGAGACCAACAGTGAAAATTGGTTGTTAAAAAAGATTTTGAACAAATATAAACAATTATGTCCGAAGAAAGCTAAATTAAAAATTTTTGTAATGACGTATACGCTGTCTACCAATAAGTATTTGGACACCTGTGATAGAAAAGAAATACTAACTTTATTCACAAAATCAAATATTTGTAGAGCCTCCATGAGAGACAATTACATCGTCAACCCTCAAGGGCATACTTTCCACAAGTCTTTGATTACAGGTAGTGTATTGTCTTCCACTTGGCTTGGAGTAGAAATACAAGTTCCTTTACCGATTTTGAAGAGGTAGTGCACCACTTAATTCGGCGATCCAACTCGTCCCAGAGGTTCTCGATTGAATTCAGGTCTGGGCTCTGAGCAGGCCAATGAACTCCATTGGCACCATACCAAGCCTTGGTTAACCTCGAACATGACAACTGGCATTGTCGTCCTGAATGTAACAGGGGTCCAACCCATAAAACTGCCACAACGTAGGAAGCACATTGTCAACCAAAATGGTGCAGTAGGCATCGGCGTTGAGGTTACCATGATTGGGGACCAATAGTTCCAGTCCATACCAGGAGAAACACTCCCAGACCATAATTCCACCTCCACCGAACTTGACTGTTGGCACAGTGCATTCTGACAGGATACATTCTCATTTAGACTCCAGACCTTGACCCTACCATCCGAACGGTAAAAGGTGAACCTTGATTCGTCGCTCCAAAGAACCCGGTTCCACTGATCTACGATCCAATTTCGATGCGCTTTGCATCACATTAACCGAGTAGCGCGGTTAGAATTTGTGATCAACGGCTTATGGGCAGCAGCACGACCGTGAAAACAAAGCAGATGTGCTTCTTTACGGATGGTATTCATTGAAATAATACTCCCGGATGCCTTTGAAACGCCTGACGGATATGGGCCATCGGTTGGGTACAGAGTTTCCGAATTTCTCTGGACAGCACTCGTCGGTCTCTATCCCTCAATTCCGTTGGTCTCCCCACTCGGGGCACATTCCGACAATCACCGCTCACCTTCCACTTCTTAATCACATAAGCCACTGTCGATTTTGGGTACTTCAGGTCGCTAGATAAGTCCCTTAAAGATTGGCCACATTTGTGATACCCGATAATTATACCTTTCTCGAAATCAGAGAGCTCCGAACTGCGCGACATCTTGCATGCGACTAATGCCGATGCTGTTTCCATCACGATATATACCGGCAGAGGATGTGACGTACCTCAGGACCCCTGATATTGTCACTGATTCTGTCACAATCAGGTGTCCAAATACTTATTGGTAGATAGTGTATCACCTTGTGCAAGCATGTCAAATCATCTTAAACCAAGAAATATATGAGATGAAAATAATTTAGCAAATTTTTCAGTAGACTTTTTCACTCGTATTTTAGGGATTACCTTAAAAATTGTTGAATATAAAGTTTAAAATAATCAACGATATACTGATAAAATTCACAATATGAATTAGTTATATTTTGATTGTAACGTAAAATTACAATCTTCAAAGTGTGAAGATTTTAATTCTTCTAACTTGAATTACAACTTAAATTTGATCATAGAATGTATTACTGAGCTTAAAATTAATAAATACAAAAAATATACAATAAGATATAGCTTGCAAAAATCAGTGATTAAATATCTAATTTGCGTGATATTTTAATATTTTTTTTACAATTTCTAAATAATTCTTTTTTTCCCGATTACGTTTACAAGAAAGTATCAACAAGATTACAATTGTCACTTTAATATTAAACACTTATGAAACATTAACGAATATTGTCTTCGGATAATTCTAAATTGCATTATAGAAACTCTTTACGTTAATTATTTTTGAGTTTAACAGCTTGCATTTTTTAAAAACTTGACAAAATTATAATAAAAATTAGATTAACTGAGATAAAATTGTAACTGTTTCTTAACAGGATATTCATACTGTGAATCTAGAGGACTTTAGATACATAGGTACCAACATCACGGGATTTCGCCTTGTTGATGAAGATAACTCGGATTTCCAGGAAGTCGTCCAAGACTGGAGATCCGGTTCAGCGTCCGGAAAAATGCCGGAACTTGATCCATCTCAATATGAAAAGGTACACTTTTATCCTTCAAATTTTTTTTAAAAAATTCTTCAAAGTACTTACTTTAGAATGTTGTACTTGATAATATTTAATTAAAATATAAACAAAAAAGATAATTTGATATTTTATCACTTAGAAAAAACAAAAGCATTTTGTTTTATATTTCATTTCATAATTATTTAATGATCTGTACATACTTTTATAATAAAACAATTAAAACAAACTTATAAGCTTTTATATGTTTGATTTGTAATATCCTACTGAGATAGAGCGTAAAATTAAATTCTTTCTTATCAAGTAGTTTTAATCAATAAATAAAAAACGAAAAATATTGTGTAATGGAAAAATTTCTGAGTTTAGTCTGATTACACAGGCCAACAGTGGCTTTAAAGTTGTGATATATTGAGTTGATTTCTTATGAATTTTCGCCCTTAAATTTAAAAGACATTATTTAATTTTTAGTTTAGAAGATTAAATTTCTCTTAATATTTAACACTTAACTATACATTACGTTTTTAATTATTTTCATGAAAGAAATGTAACAGTAAGTATATATTTTTTATTTTATATAAATAGTATACATAAAGATAAAAAAAAAGGCCGCTAAAGCAATGAAAATATTTAAACCTATTTTCTGAGACATTCTTGAATATATTTTGCACTTTAGCCATTTTAAACTCTAGCATTTATTGGTAATTATGTGGCCATCTAAGTATTTTTAATATCAGTTATGTCATAATTTTAATATCATGATTAAATCAAACATAAAAGTCTTTTGTCTCTTACTAGTGTCCCCTAATTTTTAAGAAAACAGTCTAAGAGCCTCCATACTTAATGCATTTTAATGTTCTTTTGCCTATGCAGTTATATCGAAGGTATTTGAATCTATAAAGCATCTTGTTTAGCAATCCAGAATGGTTTTTATCTTGTTGCTTGCCCAAGAAATTCCTGACAACTGCTACAAATGAAATTCAGCCTTTTTTTTTTATTTAACCTTAGATGTTTATTCTACGAATCCAATATCCTTAATGCATTGCTTTACTTGTGGATTTTCAGAAATTTCTGCTTTAATTTTTGTCCCACCAGGTATTTTCATTTTATATATGGAAAACATAATATTTTCTTATAAAGAATCTTCATAAAAAACGCTTCAGAACTTACAAATATGAAGTAGAGGAAAGGAAAAATATTAAACTATTACACATACTTAAAACCTTTGTGGATGTGAAACACACACAAATTGCTTAGCTGTAGATCACATCACTGACAATTCATCTACAACTTAGATTTGTATTTCAGAGGAAATACATCACTGGGAAGAGTAACTTCCTCAAAACTTTTTAAAAAATAAGTTTCATAATAAACCACTTAGAAAAAGCATTGCTCTTGTGATTAGATAGCAGTTTTTTTTCAATCCTGACCTTGTCAGAAACATCATTGGGTTCAAATGTGTTGATCTGGTAATATGCACCATCTCAAAATTATGAGACTCTAATTCCGTGAGAGTGTTATGTAATATTGTCACTGTATCCCATATCACAATTTCAGAATTCATAAACATATCAAATTTAAATACAAAAATTAGCTGTAGAAAGTAAATCTTACAATAGCAACTCTTCATTAATATTTTAAATATTCAAATTAAAAAGAAATAATGTTGTTCGGTAATATCCATGCTTGACTACCAAATTTATATACTTATTTGGCATCACTTTACATGATTCACTAAAATGGATATTACGGTAGAATTTTCGACTTTAACCTTTATAATATACTTTAACCTTTATAATATACTTTAACCTTTATATTCTTTAATTAGGTTATTTGTATTACATCTTAACATTAAAAGTTAATTTTCTGTTATTTAAGTTGCTAAAACAAATATATTTAAGTTGATGTCTGCTATTTACGAAAATTGCAACACAATATATCTTGAAGATTAAGCAAACTTTTAAGAAAGTAAAAGTCAGTTTAGGATAAATAGATGATTGAATTACAAGATAATTATATATGTGTTGACTGGAAGAAGCTATCTAAATTTCTTAGTAATTTTTAGAATTTTAGCAACAGAAATAATTCTTGTGTTAGAAAAATACTAAATCAGCACTGATATATATGTATCTTCATGCTTCAGTGTGAATAAAAATGATGAACATGCTGTCAGAAGAGGCTATAAACTGTTTGATAGCGATTTAAAAGTAATTGATTCCAAACAAATATATTTTATCAGGAACGAAGAAAATGATACAAGTAATGAACTTCGAACGGAATCGCGTAGTCAGCATTCCTAAGGTTACCATTTCAACTCGCGTGAAGTTAGGACGACATTAAATGCGTATGAAAGAGAAAGACCTTGGGGTACCATCCGAAATTCCCGGTAATAGACTGATATCACCACAAGGGGACCGAATTCTTATCTGCTGATGATCATGAACCAGACATGCCTACTCTTGAAGGACATTTTCAAATGTGTCATTAATTGCCTTCAAAGATAGTCGATGTTTGTTATATGCTATCCCTGTATGCAGTTTGTGAGTCGATGGCTTACATACCACATACAGGGGTTAAAGAATCACGAATATACCAAACAATGAATTGATTGGAAAGTTATCATTTTTATCAGAAATATATGATTCAATCTGAATGAAAATGGTAAACAGGCCACTAGAAGATGCTATACGGTGCGAGCAAAAAAAATCCTGCCTTGTCATCGTGTATATTATTGAACATATACTGTAAAGATGTACTGTAAAGACATCATATTACATGATGTCTTTACAATATGACATGGATCTATGTTAAAATCAAAGTCATTTGCTATTAAATCTTCTTCAAATCACAATAATTTTGAACATTGGTCATTGTAGGAGGAAAGATGGGAATATCAGTTCATTAATTATTCTTCAACTCATATTTTAAGTTGTATTTTAGCATAATAATGAATCTTTACATATTATTTTGAAAGTACAAATCCATTCTACATTAGTTTCCACTTCTTTCCGTACTTTTCTTGTACATACCACTCATGGTGCCAGCTTAAAGATTTAATAGTCGGTGGAAAATTCATTTATACGACTTGTCGAGCAAAATATATGGCTGATTCGGTAAGATTCCAGGTCACAAAGCTCTCATCGCAGCATGTAGCAACTATACAAGATTCAAATTGTCATCAAATCTATCATTTTATAAATTCGCCGTTGCCACCCAACCTGTCTAGTGGTTAGCGTAACTGATTACGGATGGGGAGGACCTGGGTTCGAATCCCGGCCCAGCATGGATATACTTTCTATTTCTCTCTCTGTGTTTCTTGTCCTTTCCTCAGATGATGGATGAATGTGACCCGCCCTATAAACGCGTTTGTGGTGGTGTGGCGAGGGTTCACAGGTGCCCACCGGGTAACGATAAAATGCGTAGCAGTTTCCGGCCTTGTGGCTAATGTACTATACTTGCTCAAGGATGCCCGCCATTAGAAACAAAAAATAAATAAATAAATTCGCCGTTTATTTAATTCATATTAAGAAACATATAAAATAGAATTTATCTATATTCAATCATATATTTTTTTCACATTATTTTAAATTTTTCACGAATTATTGTATTATAATAGTTAACTAAGAGAAAATATATTTTATAGCTTTTCAGATCTTTAATTATAAAATATGAATAATTTCTAGAATCTTCAATAAAAAAATTAATTAAAATGAATTTTTTCTTTCAAAACTCCATGAGAAAATACATTTTAACGGATGTAGTAGTCCAATAAAATCTAATGTGAAAATTATTATTTTTTAATTATTGTCCAATGGCATCCACATTTCTGATAGGTGGATAATTGATGCCAAATGAGGCCACTGCTCCTCCTGAATTCTTTTAAAGCATACTGTTCATCCATCATTTTGATAGAATAACCAATATGTTTATCTCATAATCGATAAAATAATATTAAAAAAAGGCAGCGTGGGGATTATATATAAAAGAAACATCATTATGGAAGTACTATTTTTCACAAAAAAATTCCTACTTAGCACAAGAAATAAATTACATTATATTTTAGTTTATTATCTTTTTTTATGTTAGATAAATGATTTTTCACCCTAAAGCTTGTTTATATTGAATTTTACTTATAAATGATGTATCATAATGAAAGAAAAAAAGGATAGTAAAGTTCACAGTATGTTTTTTATTTATTTATTTTTACCGCTTAATGTACAGAATTTAGCTTTTAGGAATTTATGGTAGAAAGTCATTTAATTTACTTTTTCTTAAATTAGATGTTTCTTTCTTATGTGCTGGTGTGTTTATATTTAATTAATCAATTAGTCATAGTTTTTTGCATTAATTATAATCAATTCATGAAAAAAACTGTGATTAATTCACGTAACTTTTAATGACAAATTAAAAGAAATGTTTTTTTAATATAGTAAAAGTATTATAAAATTTAGAAGGAGAATCTATTAAATAAAGATATATTCAGTTGTATAAAAAATAGTTTAAGACAGAAGACTCATAAAGCAAAATGAACAAATTTGGCAAACTTTAAAATACGCGAGATAGTGTTT
>JAPDSC010096030.1:0-30171 GCA_026290005.1 Latrodectus geometricus
GAAAAGCAAATTTATTTATTAATGATAAAATTTGCCATTTTCAGTTAAAATTTATTTATTTGAGTGTCGTAAAAATTTATTTCTGAGCAACAAATATTGTATTGATAAAGTGTCTCCAAATTTTATGTAAAGAAAAAAAAAAAGAAAACATGAAATCCTTACAGTTGAAAAAAACCAATTTCGCTAACAACATATTAGCTTACTATTTTCCTTATTTATTGTATTCCTGATCACTGATGATGGTAACCTAAAAGTGAAAATCTTAATCCATGGATATCTTGTACATTAAAGTCTTAAAATCATAATGCATTATGTCGGGAGAATCTTTATAAAAATGTGAATTTTAGTTGTTTCCACTTATAGGCTTATTTACATTTTATCAATGCATGATATGTTTGACATATTTTGAAGAATTATTCACACACTATCATTCAGGAATAATATAATAGTTGATCATACATTTTAATTATTATATTTTAAGAGAAATTTAAATTGAATGTTTTATTAAAAACTTTATTTTTAATATTTGATTACAAAAGAAATTTTCGAGAACTGTATTTTAAGTAAGCATATGTCATATTTTAAGATGTTAATATTGATTTTAAAAATAAACCAACTTAAGCAAAAGAAAGGTTAATTACAATAAATATTAATTTATTCATTCTTCACTGTATATTTAAAATTTAAAGGAAAAACTGGTGCATCATTATTTTAATCTTAAAAAACAATTACCTATGTTTTATTTAGAAAGTGTTTCTAATTAAAAATAAAATTAAGACAATGATGGCAAATGTTAGAATTTTGAAGAAATGATTAATTTTTCTTAAATAATTCAAAATTTCATAAATATTAAATCTCCGTATAAACGTCATTAAATTCAAAATATAAATGTTACTTTGATAACTGAGTTCATTTAAAAAATGCACCGAATCCCTGTGAGTGAAAGAAAAGCAAACAAACTAGCAATTTTTTCCTCTATGAAGTTGTATTGAATGTAAACTGCAAACATTGAAAAACATTCTTACATGTCTTACTTTGAAGCCTCACGGCAAACTGATAAAAACATCACAAAGAAAATATACGTTCTCTTACTGTTCATTATGATATACAAAATCTCAAGTATTTGAAGTGTTTTGTTTTTAAAGAATTATAGTTTCTTATAAGTGAAGGTGAAGTAAAAGATATTTTTATCTGTTACTATAGTAAAAAAATGTATGTACTACTGTATGTGCTTGAGTGCAATTGCAAAAATCATTTGCAAATATTCAATATTTTAAAGAAGAACAAAAAAGAAAACTGGATTAAAATTTTTATAATTTTAAAATGTTTAATCAGCAAGTGTGAGAATTTTCTTTTAGTTATATAAATATAAAATTATCATTAGTGAGTAATCAAATTCAGTAAGATATTTGAAGAAGTTATTGTTGCTAATACCAATAAAATTACGACGCTGTTTACGTATTCTTAATAATATTTTATGTAAATCATTTTCCTCAGCTCTTAAAAGTAAGAATTCTACGTATAATATGGAGTAAAATAATTTGAATCTACGTATATTAAAATTATCATTTTGAATGTAATATTTGAATTTACTCTATTAAGCAATTAAGAATGAATTATTTTTAAATTTGTTAAATTATATTTTTTCCAGAAGCTATTTTTCTTATCAACATGCATGGTTGATGTCTTGAAAATAAATATATTTTTTCATTTAAAATAAATAATAATATTGCTTTTAGAAAATGTATGTGCACTTATTATAGGTATGTGAATAATCTATATACTTCATGTTATTAAAAGATTGTATATTCACATTAATTTATTTTTTTCATACTAACGATGTAGAATTTATTAAAACCCATAAGCAATTTCTTTATCTAATTTGAATGCATTGCCTATTTAAATATCACTCGAAATATTATAAAAATGTATATAATATGCATCGTATAAATTGTTATTTAAAACTTTATGGTGTTTTATTTAAAAGATTGTTCCAATATTGTATGTATTTTTCTCAATAATAAACGCTCAAAGAAATAATCTAAGGAATTTGTGCAGTTATTCTAGTTCCTAAGTGTATAAGACAATAATTAATATACAGTTAAGCATGTTGCTTAAATATTGAGAAATAAATTTGGATTTATATAATTCGTAGGAAATTGTAAATATTCTATAAAAATTTGAAACCATAATGTAAATACATGCTAAAGAAAAGTAGATTTTCATTATTTGAAAAAATATCATTTTATGAAATGGGATTTATATAATATTCAGGGTTTTTTGAGTCTTAATTTTTGCTAAAAGTAAGTGAAGTTGTGCCATTGAATCCTAAATTTTCAAATTGTAAAAAATTAAAATATATAGAAATAACGTTTTGTTGGATACGGAAATAAATTATTTATTTTTATAGTAATTATTTCAATTAGTGAATGTGGATAATTTGATGTTCAAAATGTGATGTTCTAAATAAATGAAAGTACCATTAAATATATTTAAATGCTTTATAGAGAAAGCATATTTAAATTATTATTTTAGAAAACATTATGAGATTTAATTATTTTTATTAATCCATTTAATATTCATAATTAATAATTTCAACAAACTTATTGTATTTATAAATCAAATCACATGAAGAATTTACAAACAAAAAATATGTGATTTAATTACTTTTTGGCCATTTTGAGAAGATTAAAAAAGGTTTGCAAAATATAACTGAGAATTTTCATCTTTATATCAAATCACTTTAGATATAAAGTATCACGTACAATATTTACTGCCTAAATTAGAAATGATAGCCGATTATTCAAACGTCTATGAACTTAAGAACAGTTACTATATACTGTGATATAACCTATAATTTTCACACCGTTTACAGGGATTAGGTTGCATTCAATAAGCGAGGTGATTTATGCATTGATAATTTCTCGCCCTGGTATTCACTGTTCTACAGTTGCGGCAAATTCAATAATTTCCCTTTCTCTGATAAATAGCTTCAATTATTAGGATTTATAATGTAATAAGAATAATTAAATTTATGACATTTTAGCCCACAGACATTAAATGAATTATGAGAGCAATCTCTAGTACAGAAATTAGTAATCATAATATAGTGTTGTAATGATGCATTCAAAGTTATGCTTTGGAGATTTGGTTTTGCTTAATATGATTCTGGTATATTGAAATGGTGATAGTAAAACTAATATACATATAAAATATCATTAGCAATCAGAAAAAATGATTATATGATCCGCTTATCATACACAGAGATAACGATTCAACAATCTTGTTTCAGGAGTTTAGTTGGTATGTTGTTCGTTACAAAAGACTAGTTAATAACGCTTTCTGATTACGAGATCAATTTCATTAAATAGCATGTGTGAAACAGGAGAGAATCTGATTACTGTATAAGCAACTCTAGTTTTTATAATGCTTTGTTACGTGACTCAGACGCATCACAATACAACTGAGTCACATGGTCTTACACCAGTGGAAAAACTACTGATAGACAAAGGTGCATATGTGTTCTTGCAAATATCTGATAATGCTTAGCATAGATATTTCTAAAAAGGGTAAACTTGTCTCTAAAATTTATTTGTTAAAAGTAACATGTTTTTTTATGCACTATTAATCTATTCTGAAAATTTAATCTGTCATATATTTATTATCTGTCATCTCTTAACATCTTTTTATTTTATTTCACTCTTGTAAGCGATTAAATTAATTACTAAAACATGATGGAGATCATCTGAATACAAAAAGGACTTTTCAGAGATAACAAAGTTATTTTTATATTGTAAAAAAAAAGACGAATAGAGAACGATTGGATAATATCTCAAAATGTGTATGCTATATTTAAATATTCATCTTAACTTTTTCAACCTTTTTAGTAATCCGCAGATGCTTAGTTTATTATTGATTATGAAAAACTACAAAATATTTTTGGGCCATGGTGTGCATTCCCAGTTAACAGTCATTATATTAACTATTAAGAAAAATTAAGCATTAAATAGTTCTTACATCTTAATATCAATCATTAACAATGTGTAATCAGATTTATAATCTCATGTCCATTTTTTTTGAGGATATTATTAATTAACATTTAGGAATAATTATGACATGCGACGATGAAATATAAAATGTGTTTGTGTCATACCATTGATTTATACGATTTTTAATCATACAATTAAATCCTAC
This sequence comes from Latrodectus geometricus, assembly GCA_026290005.1. Taxonomy (NCBI): domain Eukaryota; kingdom Metazoa; phylum Arthropoda; class Arachnida; order Araneae; family Theridiidae; genus Latrodectus; species Latrodectus geometricus. The sequence goes on from JAPDSC010096030.1 coordinate 4,195, forward strand.
CACTTATATGTTCTTTAGTCAAAAAGATTGCAATATAATAAGTGATGAAATTATCAGATTATGTTTCTTATAAGGTTTGTATTTGATAATTTATCACTTATGTATTTTAGCTATGCATTAAAATGAAGTAAACGTTTATTTCATTCATTCGTAGGTTGTATGCTTACATTTATCGTAAATAAAAAAATCAATTTGATTTTTATTACATCACGTTAAGAGTCTACTAATTAACAATTGAAGTAATTAGAAAATATTAAACATAAGTGCATTAATAAAAATTAAGGGTACTTTGATTAGTTAATCGTAATTAGTTTCGTAAAATCTATGTAATTGCTTAAGTACTAGAAATTTTATTAGCTATTACAAACGACAAAACCAAATTATACACGTGAATATATTTTCACTTTATTATATTATATTATTTGTTTATTCATAATCATTCAATATTTGTATTGTAAACTGTTTATTGGATAGTTAAAACACATTTCATAAATTCTATTCTATTTTGAAATCAGAAAATATTTTGTTAGCAGTGTCTTATATTGACACTGTCATATACTCTTCGTAATTAATAAAATTAGCAACACATCTATAAAAATCTCTAATTATTGACTTTAGAATCTAATTTGACAACTTCAAAAATATTTTCAAAAAAATAATTTGGTCACAATTATCAAAAATAACAGTTTCTGTCATTCAATATAATCAAAAATAAATATTAGGAAAAAAATCTTTCTTACATTTATAAAATTTTGCACACAAAACTTTAAATATTTTAGGAATTTAAAATAATTATAAAATTATATGTTAAAGAAAAGCTTAAAGAAATAATTGATAAAATATATTGTTCCAACTTTAAATGATGAATATTACTTAGAGAATAAACCGTACCTTATAACAACCTATGAATTTATATCTAATAAATTGTTATAATTTTATTTTCCCCAAATTGTTTTATATTATGTATTATTTCATTATTATTTACGAGTATACAAGTATTGTAAAATTGTAAATTAAAAAATATTGGAAGGAAATATTATAAGCCAGTTTTAAAAATAGAAATTCAATTAGAATATGAACAGTGAATTTTAGTGTTAAAATTTTTTTTGTATTTTTTTAAATAGAGAGTGAAAAATGTTTCTTGATAAAGATCATTTTAAAATTATCTAGGTTCTTTAAATTAAATTTATTCCAAAAGTGAAAGATAAATTCAATAATATGTATTAGAAAGTATTTGGAAATAAATATGTCTAACATTTTTGTTTCATTGCATTAAAAATACAGTAAATAATAAATATAATGATGGATAAATGTATCCCCCCCTTGATTAAATATTTCAATCCTGTCATACCGAAAATCAAACATACATGAGCCTGAAAGCATTTTATTAAATTGTATTTAAAGCATATTTAAAGTATTTCAGGAAACAAAATTTAATATATTGATTTAATCTATTAGATAGAGGTTAATTGTTTTCTTAAAATACATGAAAATGAGCGGTGCAAATAATTGATAAAATATCATTTAATTTCAAATATAATTTTTCCTAAAATGTTTACCCATTTTCTTCAAATGAAATAAATATGCAGAATGTTCCTGACGAACATCACTTCATTCGAAGAAAAAGTGTATTTTAAAAATAACATGATAAAAGTTTGTAAAAATAATCAAGCAATATAAGTGATGCATTTTCACAAGAAAACATAATTAATAATATACTACGAAAATCAAATTATACTTAAAATTCTTAAAATATATTACACTTTTATTTCTTCCTGAAATGTTTTCAACTGAAATTTATGACTTCATTCATTAAAAAGGTATTAAAATAATTTAAAAACATATATTTCATTTTATAATTTGCTGTGCTTACATACCAAATTAATTTAAGATAAAAAAAGAAAGGGATTTTAATGATTATACTTATCACGTAAAACATTTATTATAATTATGTTTCTACTACAAATTAATTCTTAATAAAAACAACAGATGAAATTCTCTTATATTATATTATAATATTATTGTCTTGTTGTATAATATCTGGTTACTATTATTTCCATCCTTGAATACTTTAAATGATGGTACATTATATAGTGGCTCACCTAGTGGGTATGCCATCTTCGCCTCAAGATTTCGTAATTAAGAAGGGACCAATCAACAAACCCTCAGACTAGGTCTAATACCCCAAGAGGTATGATTCCTTATGGAAATCATTGCAACAAATTCATATTTAACGTACCTTTAACACCGTACGATATACCTTTGATTAGGTCATGATTTAAACTAGCTACATTCCGATAATGATAAGGAACCCCTTAACAAATCATACTATAGAAGAGAGAGGTTCATTAGAGAATTTAACAGTTCTTATAGAATTTTAAGATGTTTTTAATTTTATATCTGAGGTTTTCAAATTTAAGTAAAAAATAGTTACTAATTACGTAACATTAGTAAATAAACACCAAATTTTCAAGTTTATAAATTATTCAAATTTTAAAACTCAGTTTATAAAATATATACGAAAAACGATTTTGATTACGATGTTTATCATATTTCAAAAATTGTACATCACATAACAGATTGGGAAATTCAGAACAAAAAACGTTTTTAGAATTACTTAAGTTATTACTTAAGTTATAAAAACGTTTTTAGAATTACTTAAGTTTATCTGAATTTTAAACATTTTTTTTTCAATATAATCTGAAAAACTACAAAAGAAAATAGCTTTTTCGTTATGCATATTTATTTTAAAAAGCTATAGGTTTACTAAATGGTTTAATATTTTCAGATAATATAAATTCTACGCTAAAATAAACAGAAGTCTAGTACAAAATTAATATTTAAATTATTCATAGCATAAAATAGCTCTTGGAATTTTCAGTAACTATTGTCAATAAAAAGATTTATTAAGAAGTAATGTCAAATAAGTTAAAATGCAGCTTTAAATTCACAACTACATGCTGACTTCATTTTTCCTTGTTTTTGACTATCAAGTTTCACACTTTCTCCTAAAAGTAAAATCGACACTTTTTCAGAAATAAAGTCCTTTGACGACTTCCAAATTGATTGTTGTTTATAAAAGTTAAAAAATGTTAAGTATTTGTTTTCATTTTAAAAACATTAATCTTGGAAAAATCTTTAAAATTTATCTGATAGCTGTTTCTAACTTAAAAATATTAGATTCATTATATATAACATTAAATGTGTATTTCCAGCTTTTAAAATAATTTTCAAACTAATGTAACATGAACAAAATAAAATTTCTTTTCATAAAATATATATGTCTTATTTACTTTCTCATTTCATTTTATTAAAAATATTACGTTTTGGAAAGAAAAAAAAACAAACGTAATTCCGTATGAAATCTTTTCTAATTTGTTACATTATGTAAGAAATAAAAAAGCTATCATAAATTATATTTTGTGCCATTATTATTTTTTTATCGAAATTTATTATCAAGCTCATGTTTTTACTAACAGTATGAAATAACACATATTAAAATTTAAAACAATGAATTGCTCATATATATTAAATATTTAATCTACATCTACAATAAATATTTAATAAAAAATCTATATTAAAAATTTATATTATAATTTATATTAAATCTATAGAAAATATTTAATAAGAAATGAGTAAAACTATCTAATTCTGATTATTTAGCTAAGTTTATGTGTTATTTCATATATTCATCGTGATACTTTATATTATATTAAAATTTCAATAAAATATAAGAAAACGATTATATTGAAAATATCACCGAAATTTATTTTATTTATATGTATTAATTACAATAAGTATTTTGCGAACAGAAAAATGCAAAACATATACAATGTAAAGAATGAGCAAAGTATTGTTGTATGATGAAAAATATAATTTGAACCATGGGTCAAATTTTCCTACTTGTTTTTAAAATATTTGGAACGTTTCAAATTAATTTCAAAACTGCTCTTAGCATTTAATGTTTGTTTTACTAATAAGAATGGAATTGAGTTTTGATATTCTAAAAAAATTATCTAAATGCCATGGAAATATTTAACAGAAAATGTTTCATCTTAAATAATATATGTTATGCAAAACTAGAAATTTTTTAGTTCTCATTTTTTGATAGTAAAAATATTTTTAATTTAGATTTCAGATTGGATCATATAGTTGGCTGGCCTCCTTCATGAAAATTTATATGGAATAATGTTTTTCAAGGATTCAAGATATTTTACTTGTTAATACATGCTGTGGTATATTTTGGAATCATCAACTTGTAATAAAATTGCATTTTTATTAATGAAATTTTTGATGAGTAATCTAACTATCAAAAATTGATAAAAACAACAATTAATTTAGGTGGTTGTTCTGTTAAATTTAAAAATTGAACGCATGTCATATTTTCATAGAATTTATTAAATGTTGTCTACAAAGGAAAAATAATTCATTACATTTTACAAACTGATAATTAGATAATTTTTAAAATAATTTTCAAATTCATTTTTATTCTCGGTAGATATATTTAGCATCATCCAAAACCTTTTAATTTCTTCACATTTATGGTTCGTACCAAAGTAAAAAGTATAAAAATCAATGAACAATTTAAATTTTACTTCAAGATTTCAAGACACGAGGTATTATGTTTTATTTCATGTCTCAATAATTTAACATAATATAATTGATGTCAAGTAAAATTCAGGGTTATATTAAACCTCGTAAACAAAAAGATAAATGATTATTTTCATTAAATAGAGTACAATATAGAGAATATTTTAGAAAATATCGAAACTTAATACTCGCAACTTGATTATAATTAAAAAAGAAAGTAATAACAGAAAATAACACAAGTGGTTTATGAAAATGCTACAAATATTTCGAAAACAAAATTAAAGCAAAAACGAAATAATTTTGTGTGATATTCGTTGTAGGTAAATAAATTATTGCACAAATCCAAAATAAGCTCAAGCACAAATAGACAGGAGAGCAAAAATTAATTAATTTGACCTCTAAATTAACAAGGTTTCTTTGTAATTAAAAGATTTCTGCAACATAGTTATGATATCTTTGTAACTGTGACTATTCAAAAGACTTCAGTAACGTAACATTTAAAGATTACACAAAATATTTCACGAACGTATGTAAAGAAATTTGTATACCATAATGGAAATTATACTAAAAGATTTATTGAAAAAAATTTTATTTATTGTTATGTAATAAAATGTTATAATGAGATATCCCCTACATGATTTAATTTAAAATAAACCAAAATTGAAATAAATTTCACATATTGACAGATAATTTAGAATCAAAGAGTATTCTATTGAATTAAATATACAAATTTCTTATAACCAGTATTTTAATCATATCTAATGAAATTGTACTGTTCTTAATGTATCAATAAATTTAAATGTAAACTCTCATTTAAAGTTTAGCAATCTACGTAAGCATTCAGAAAGATTTAATAATTTTTCCTGACAAGAGTGAATTTAGAGTATTTTGAAAGCATTTTTGTATGAAGGTTTTATTTATTTTTATTATCTATTCAGAATTACTATTCAGAGGATATATTTAAGTTATTGAGATAAATATTGAATTATTTTACTCTTAATGAGTCCTTACATAAATATTGGAGTTACACATATACTAGAGTGAACAATAAAGTAGTATTATCAATATATATTTAACACATTATACAAATTAAGTCACATAATATGGAGAATAAATTATAGCAACGTATTGTATAAAATTCTTCAAAATATAAAAATGTATAAATTACATAATAATTTAATATAGAAAATATAGTTTTCAGATTTTAACATTGAAAAACATTTCATTTAAAATTTTGGGATATTAATCATTACTTTATTAAGTCTTTATCATTACTTTATCAACATTATGAAAATGTCCGTTAAAATATGATTTTTTTTTATTTATAATAGAAAAATATTTCTACTATAGTTTCACATGAATGCAATAAGTATTATTTTTTTAATGTGTTTCAAACTACAATATTATAGATTTTCCTCAAAAGCCTTCAAATTTTCATTTATTTACAATTATTTGAAAGATGCAGTTTGGAACGTTTACGTACTATAACTAATTAAATTTTAATTTAAAATAATTAGTTGACAAAACTAAAAAAATTAAATTATTTAATTTTGAATAGTTTTATCATTCAGTTACTCTTATAGTTAAATATATTTAGAACATTTGGAAGTTAGGTATTTCTCAAATTAATGAAAACATTATTTAGAATTTCGAACTAAAATGCCTATAACAAATAAATATTTTGGAATAACGTTTCTTTTAAAATTAGAACATGAATGTACTATTTTCAAATTGCATAAATTCATATGAAGAAAATTGTAGGAGAATATACTTATCTGAAAAATTTAACAGCTTGGAAAATAATCTTTCTTCAAAATATTAACAAAGACAAGCGTATATGTTCTAGACATACATAAATGTTCGAAAAAGACATAGTATACTTACTGTTAAAAATAGATAAAATATATGTACATAAATTATATTATTTACATATTATATAATGTTTTAATATATAGAAGTGACATATGCGTTTTAAAATATAGATTAATATTAAATTTTAAAAAAATGTACAAAGAAATTAAAAATTTACTTTCTTAAACATATTTAACAGATTTATTAATAGTTAAAACAAATTTGTTAAGGTTATATATTTGCTTGAAAAACTAACTGGAAAAAATGGATCTCTAAAAAGAGTGATAAATAGAATACAGGTTTTTTAATAAAGTAAATTACTTAAATCAGTGTGTTTTATAACATTGATTGCAAAAGATAAAACTTGACTTTAAATTAATTGAATGAAAAGTTAAACTTATCTCTAAACAATAATTTTCACTATAAGGAAAATACCTTTAAGACGGCAAAATAGATTTTTTTGATTTTTTAACTTGTCAATGAAACAATATATGCGTAAAATGCTATTCTAAATATTATTTAAGAAAAAGGTAGAAAAGATTGAAGTATATTAATAATTTATAAGATTGTAGTCTTTAAAAACTGCAGACTTTTTAATTAAAATTATTCCATATGTTGCTTTTATACCTTCAGTAAATTTAATTTAACTTTTCACAACTATATATCTGCCATTGTGCAAGAAAAAAAGAGGATCATTAGGAAATCACATGTTAAAACTATATTTTTTACGCTTTTTTGTTAAAATTTTATGTTTCAAAAACCAAACGGCTTAAAATGTATATTCCTGAAAATAATGTAATTCACTTATTTTGATAAAAATGTTTGACAATGTCTTAACAAAAGCATCGTAAAAACATAAATGCATTAGGAAAGTATTTATGGATCTGAAAGAATTGTTTCACCCAATAAAATTAAAAATAATCAACTCTAGTTACAAAAGCATTAATTTCTAAAACACAACCGCTATCATTTGTAGGACAGCTTAATGATTATACTTCAAAGATTATTGATTATTCTTCAGTCTTTACATTCAAATATGGTAATTATACCCTGGAACCTAATATCTTGTCCATAAATCTTCTAGATGTTCTTGGAAATCACATTTACTTCGAAGAAGTTAAGCCTTCATTAACCTATAAACGCTTTTATCATGAGTAAGTTTAAAAATACTAATTTAATACTTACAATTTCTTGTTTTCTTTACCATGAATGGAATTTATCTGTTTGAGTGTATTTCGTAGAGAGACAGAGAAAGAGTGAGAGTTTTCTGCACAGAAATGTTTTCCAAAAATGTTAAAATTTCTGTTGATAAATATATTTATCTTCAATAAATATACTGATTTTAAATTCATTTTTGTATTAATTAATACAATATTTTTAGAAGCCAAAACGTTATAAATACATAATAGTTAAAAGATTCACTCACAATAATAACAATAACGCTCACCGAACAAATGGTATCTCACAGAATATAGCTATGAATAACGCAACTTAGAATAGCCCAAAAAAAAACTTTAAAATGTATCAAAATAAAAAAAAAACATTTATTAAAAATAAAAAAAATATAAAATATTTTATTTGTTTAAGTATATGTACTTAAAGTGATCATTAACGATAAGTAAGTTATTTTTCGTCAATAAAATGGATACAGTTTTCAATTAAAATCAGATTTATTCTTCCAACTTATTGCTATCGCTTGGTTAGGATTGAAAGTAATTCTCTCCTAGCTCACCTAGTTAAGTAATTGTAAAAAGAAAAATAGAGATATTCAAGAAATTATTAATTGTTTTATATGTGATTACAAAAAAATTATTTAATAATAAAAACATCAATTTTCTCATAGGATATTTTATTTTATTTTTTATTTATTTATTTTTTTGTATTGAAAATATGATTTTATTAACTGTATACTTTACTTGTCTCTAAACACAGTCTCTGTAGTCAATAAATGAGAAAGTCATATGAAATTTAGGAGATTTTATCGTCTTTATAAAAATAAATGATGACATCAAGATTTTTTTTTATAATTTACAATTAGCAATATAAGATAAAATAAACCCTGACTTCTCATCAGTCTTCAAATGTAAGTTAATGGCCTTGAAGCTATTCTCAAGGAAAATAGTTTCGGAGACCTCTGGATCCTATCGGACAGTCGCTTCTCTCTACAATACCTTTACAGCTGGTTCGCGGTTGGAGATAAAACAAGTATTTCCATTCTTCAGAAGATCAGGTATATCTCTGAATCCAACGATGTTCATTTTCAGTGGATCCCCTCACATATCAACATATTTGGCAACGAGTGCGCAGATAGCTTGGCCGAAGAGGGTTGCAGCAACTTTAATTCATCTCTCTCGGCCCTTACCTTCTTGAACATCAATCAATTGTCCATGGTGAAATTTCAAATGGGTGGAAGATCCCTCCATGCCACCAATGGTATGCTGGGAAAGAGCCAGGTTTTTTCTTCAATCTTAAGTGTAATAGAGCCTCACAAATCGCTATTTCAAGGTTAGGAAGCGGCCACACTAAAAACCTTACTTTTGTTGAGAATCGTAAAATTTATGCCGTTTGCTCCAGATGTCATGCTCAGCAGGGTTCTGCCGAGCACATACTTGACTGCCTGAAGCTCTCAAGTGATGAGATTTACTTTTTCCCCCTTCTTGTCCTTGACTACCTTTGGGTCAGCGGTCTTTTGGATCTTGTCTGACATCGTCAGACAGTTGGAGGATTAGAAACAACAACATATAAAATAAGCCTGCATATCCCTAAACCAATGATTTCCCAGTCTTTAAAAAATATTCTACATTCCACAATATTAATAAAAGAAAAGAATTATCTCTATTTCATAGCATGAGATTTTCTAAGACCTTTTTCGAAATGAATTTTTTTTTAAATTGTATCCTATATTCATTTTAAGGAAAAAGGATATACATTAATCAATTAACCTCATGTTCATGATAATGATTATTTTTTAAGAATATATACTTCAAAATAAAAGCAGGAAAATTCTACATTGTTATATGAATATTTGTCATACATTGCAATATTAAATTATCTATTTGATTGCTCAAAATAGTTCAATAATGAGATATATATGTGATGAAAAGTCAAATAATATGGAATCTATTACTACTTAACATCAGAATGAACCACGTTAACAATACTAATTTAGGTTGAAATTTAAATGTTTAAATACAGATATAGTGAGATATATTTTTGAGGTCATGTTAAATACTAATGAATCTAAGAAAATCCAGCATGAGAATAATCCAAAATAAAAAAATATAGTTTAGAAATATTTGGAAGACTTTTAGTTGTATAAATTTAGAAACACGAAGTTAATCATTAGAACTTATTTAAAGAATTATTAATTTTCTACTTATTTATAGAGCTTTTTTAAGAAACATTTCACATGTTATAGATTAATATTTTTGGAGGTATAACTGATATATGTCCTAAGTAATATATATATATATATATATATATATATAATCTTAATGAATCTATGATTCTCTTACTTCCTTTCATTATAAATATACCAGCAGAGTAAAATTAACCAACCCATATCTAAAGTTATTGCGATCATTCTACTCAGCTGTAGAATTTAGGTCCGAGAATATTGGTTCCTAGAATTGCATCTCATATTGTGTCCAATCACACATTATACAATTCGATCACAATAGTAATAAACATAACTACCATTACATTATTTCATCTGTTTACATCAGCTTACAATGGGAAACCTAGTAAATTTACTAAAAATGTGGGAGGGATTCTTGATTTAAAAAGTTTATTGAAAATAAAAATTTTGTGGTTACAATTTGAATTAACCAATATCTTTATTTATGCAAGCATATTCCTAAAATATTTAATCATTCTACTTTACATTAAAGTCGGTTTGATTTTCTTTAAAAATACATCAAATACACACAAACTTAAGTTTCAAACATATTAACAATATATTTTAATTATGGAGAAAGCCCTTCTTAATATTTGAAGATTGCAGTTGAGTGTTAAGTTAAATTTAGAATTTTGAAACTTGTCCAGCTAGCAATATGAGCGAAGTAAAAATAAATGAAAAAAATCAAAAGTTTAACTTAAATTGTAGAGCTTATTATTAATTGACGCTTATTTTGCCTCTAAAAATTCATAAATAAATTTCTAATATAAACATATATAGCTCAATGTGTTACTCAGATTTTTTCTTTTTCTCTTTTCTATGAATAACCAGCCATTAATATAAAACCTATTTACATTTAATTAACATAAACTATTTAAAAAATATAGGTGGTAATAACTACTAAAAAAATTATTTTGGATTTTTTTTCATTTTTTTATTTTTTTTTTCTATAACAGCAACTTTGTTTAAAATATTATTTGTAGATTTATTTCAATTTAATTAGTCGTTGTGTTAAGCAATTTCACAGTTATGAGTGAACATTTCCTTTATTTTTGTCAACATTTCGTAATAATTTTTGTATTTATTTTGTTATCTATGGCACAAATATTTCAATGAGATTATTTAATTAACTTTTTTCTTCTTAAGTTTTGTTTCATGAAAAGTTTTATATACACTGCCTGGAATAGAAAATGCAACACCATGAAGTTTTGGACATATAAATATGCAAATTTCTGAAATTACACAGCGGAACATGTTATGCAAATAATGTAAAATGCAAGTTGGTCATGTGATTATCACGCCAGATAAAAGAGATAGAAACGGTGAACAAGTCAACAGTCGTATCTCTTTGCCGCTTAGGAAATCCAGTATTTCGGGAAATTTAAAGGTGCAGAAGACACGTGTGAATGACTGGACGATGACATCGAAGACTGTTCTGGCAAATGGACGGTTTTGTGAGAGGTCGAATTGTCGGCTTACGTACGGCTGGTTGGCCCTACTGTCGTATCGCTGCTGAAACCCACCTAGATGCATTAAGTGTGTATAGAATTTGGACAAGATGGGCGAATGAACAAAATACTAATAGTCGCATAAGACCAGGTACATCTATACTGATGGACTGACGCATCCAAAAGGCAGCTACAATCAACTTCTCTTGAGATTCTGCCCTATGTGCAGCCAGTTCTGTATGCTCCAATATCTGCGAGAACAGTCGCACGACGATTGGCTTAAAGTGGCTTGCACACATACCACCCTTTCCGAAGACTGCCATTAACGCCAAGGCACCGTAGGGAGAGATTGCGATGGTGTCGTCAATGAGCCACTTGGACGACTGAATGGCAGAATGTGGTGTTAAGTGAAGAGTCTCAGTTCTGTTTGACTAATGATAGTCACCGGGTGAGAGTATGGAGGCGTAGGGGAGGTAGACTCAATTCGACCACTATTGCTGAATGCCACACAGCTCGTAAACGTGGAATAATTGCTTGGGGTGCAATCAGCTACGTTAGCAGATCACCCCTAGTACGCATCAGAGGCACATTGACGTCACGAAGTACGTTGATGAGGTGCTGCAACCTGTTGTGCTAACTTACCTTCAGCAGCTGCAAGATAGTATTTTCCAGCAGGGTAACGCTACATCACACACGACACTAGTCAGCAAACAAGCCTTGCAGAATATCCAATTGCTTCTTTGGCCTGTGATGTCACCTGATCTTTCCTCGATAGAGCATATCTGGAATGGGATTGGACGTCGTTTGCCTGTTATGCCCCATCCTCCGTCGGAGGAAGAATAGAGGAGAATGGTTCAGACCATATGGGCTTCTATCCCCCAAAACACCATCCGCCCGTTAAATGACTCTCTTCCTCGCATAGTGTCTGCTTGAATTGCCGCGATAGGCGGCCATAAAACTTACTGATTTTCTGCATATTTCGTCAATGTATAAATTTATTTTTTGTAAATAACATCACTTATTTATATATGCATGCTCTGTCTGTGTCTCAATTTTTATCCCATTCTATCCAATATTTTATGGTGTTGCATTTCCTATTTCATTCAGTGTTTATTCTTTAATAATAAGACTAAAATTATAAACCGTAATGGTCTGGTTAGATAGGAGGTTCATTCTCGTTTTCGAAAGGTAGAGTTTGATTACCTAAGATTTTTGTCCTTTTAAAAAATATTTAATTATGCATCTTTCAGTCTTTTGCTGATTGACTGCTTGTAATTATTGATGATGTGAAACGAAATTATATAAATTATAGTTAATAGTGAGATACTGATATCTACATGCTATTTCTTATTAGTTTTTTCTCATTAACGTCTCCTTTACTTATTTTATCCTTGTTAAAATTTCATTTTTGTTGGTATCAGATATTAGAATGACTTGCGGCAAACAATAATTAACGCATAATGGCTTTAATGAAGAAGGGCTCAGAATAAGAAAAAACAATTATTTATGTACTTTATGTTAATTTGTATTTAGAAAGGAGCATTTGCTTATATTTAAGCTATAATTCCATGCTGATTTTTTGTGCAATCACTTACTTAATGTATGTAAGTCATTCACGAATTTTAATCCTAAATGTTTATCTTTCTGAGCACTGTAAATTAAAATGACTTAAAATCATAGTTATTAGATGAGAGCTATGTATCATAAAGACATAGTTATTAGTGATTTTTATTCTTGTATTAAATTTTCAAAAAGGAGACTATCTAAATTACATCAGATGGATGTGGTTATACTGAGCGTATATATATGGAACCAGGCTATTTATTGGCTTGTTAATAAGTAAGAAGCCAACAAATATTCCTTTAATTTATAACTAGCAAACCGATGCTGAGTCATTTGTTCTAAAAATCTCTTCGATTTTTCATCATAACTCCAAGTCAATCAACTTAAGTTCCGATAATGATTTCAAACTTTTTTGTATGTCATCCTTTCAGTTATTCCAACCATCTGTGGAATCAGTAATTAAGTTGTCAACTTTGTAAAAGGACGTATTCCTTTTGTAATTGTTTATTTATTCTTTTATTCGTTGCCTATCAACCATTCGAACATAATATCAGAATATTAAGCTCGTAAGTTAAACAGCATCAACATTTAAAAATTGTCACCTAGTTAAATATTTTACTTTAATTTTTACTTTTATTATTACTTTAATTTTACTTTTATTAAATCAAACATTAACTCATTCTACATACAGTAAATTAGAAATGGTGTTTACGTTTTTATACCTGGCAGTCATTGATTTATTACTTATATAAAATAAATTTTTCTTTGCTCTTTAGCTTTTGTTAATATTTTTAAAATTTTTAAATTTTTAGATAAAACATAAAGCATTTAAGATAGTGACTGTATTTAAACCAAATATTAAAATTTATGTAAGAAACTTTTCTGTTGCTCAATGCACTATATTATGAGCAGTTTACATTAAAGTTCATTCAGGAAAATTAATTCATTATGTATAATTTAAAATTCATGATCGGCTATCTGTTACAAGGTTCCAAGTTCATTTAATATGAAAGAACGATTTAAATGCAGATATTTACAGTAATGTTCCAAAAGAGTTATATATTAGAAACTATACAATAATAAAAACTATTATTTAATAAAACTCTAATAATTAATTAAATTTTGTCTGATTAAAAAATTCCATAATTAAGTAATGAACATTTACTTGAAATAGTTTTGTTGTTTTTTCATTCATTAGCCGACATCTCCAAGTCAATCTCTTATATATATATAAGACTGTCTGGAAGAGAAAGTTCTTGATCTTCTTGAAATTTCTAATTTTAAAGACTTCATATAATCTTTTTGCCTGCAATCTACCCATAAGAGTTTTACACTACATCTAGGGAGAAAGCCTAGAGATTTAGTCAGAGAGATATTTTTAAGATCGACATCATAACATTGTAATTGGATTACCAGCAGGTTTGGTTTTCGATTTTAGTACATTTCATAATTTTATTTTTAAATTGTAATAGAATTCTATATTTCTGATCTCTTATGCCTTGATTACTTTAATTTATTTTCCAACAAAAATATGGAATTATTTTCCTTTAAAAAACTCTAAAATTTTAATATCTTCTTTTTTATTATTTCTTTCTTATGTCTCAGATGTTGAAGATTAAATGAGATCAAATGAGACTAATAAATGAGAGCAGTATAGTCACGATAACAATATTTTGCATATTATAGGAAATATTTTCAGCATTTGGTTAGCAACCCAATATATGCACATCAGTCTTTTATAAATGTAGTACACATAAAAGAAGATAAAGAAAATGAGGCAAATTTTAAAATGTAAATATTAATGATTTTTGAGAAAAAAAATATCATAAAGCTATTTCTTAAAAATAAAACATTGAAATGTTTCAGAAATTTAATAAATAAGCTAAAAATTTAATGAATTCGAAACAATATACAAATAATTATAAACACTAATAATTATAAAATAATTTATAATTATAAGATTACACAAATAATTTATATACAAATAAGTTACAATTTCCGGAATAAATGACATTAATTTAAATTCTATTTAATAACATCAATTTAAATTCAAGTGGAATTCAGAAAGTTAAGATAATACACACTATTTACTTTTAAGATTATATGTAAAAAATAAATAATAGAACCAAACTATAACATTATCATAAAAATTAAAACTTCAAAGAATTTTAAATAATATAAATAACATAAAAATTTTATCACAAGTTTTAAAACTTGAAAATATTAATGAATAGTTTCATTTAAAATGTCTAATAAGATAATTATCACTTAATAATAACTTTGGCTAGAATTTTTAACTATAAATCTCTAATAAAACATAATGTTACAGAAAACCATAAAATAAATTTTCAACATTAATCACCAATCAGAAATTCACATAACTTGAATTTAAATTGTAAAATTCGTTGATTATATATATGCTACCCACAGTATGAGTTTTCTTGTCAATATTAGCTTATATTTTGTGATTAATGATATTTTGTGACTTTCGATAAATATTTCTGGCATTGAAGAGAAAAACATTACATTTTTCTACGTTTTATTGACTTTTGTCCTTGACATCATGTCATACGAAGGATTTTAAAACAAGAGTTTTATAAAGTAAGATTTTGATATCAGATTCGTGATTTTAAGTATTGAAGTATGATTAATAAAAAAATAAGTAAATAAATAAATAGTAAATAGAAGGTATTGTGTTTTCTAACTTTGGTAAGATGCCCGTATTATTGTGAACTTCAGGGATGATTTAAGTAAAAATTCAAAAATCTTTTTTAAAAATTCTAAGCTTAAATTTGTAAGTAGGTATCATAAAAAAAATTATTTTAATGTTAAATAATAAATACGTTAAATTATAGATTTTGATTACTTGATTTTTCAGTTCTATAAAGATAACTTTTAACTCAATGTAATAACTTTAGCACCTGTTTTCTTAATTATCTAGTATTAAAATGGCAGTGGGTTTTTTGTCAATAATACTTTTATATACCATAAATTGGATTTTAGGTTTTAAAGAAGTTTATCCACTTCATAAAATGTATTTATTAATGTAATTTTACATTCTAATATTTCTAATAAAATATATATTGAAAAAGTAAAGTATAAAAGACAATTAATGACAAATATTTTAATTAAGCTTTACTTTCTTAAATTTGATCTAACCAGATAATTGTTTTTTATATTTACAATAAAAAAATTTTATATTGCTGTTTAAACTTTTGATGTTGTTGTTGTTTATAATTTTCTAAATTCATAATCACAGAGTAATTTAAAAACATTTCAGTAGCTTTAAAATAAAGTTTAAATAAAACATATAGAAATATATCATTAAAAGTTATTACTACAGCAAAGTTAGACTGAAACAAACAAAATACTTAAAAATTATGTTTGAGGGAAGGAAACTCAAATTATATTTTTGCTTTTAATGCATTATAACTTGAAATTTAGACGATACATAGAAATTAAAGAACAACTATAAAAAAAGTTTAAATCTTTATTTTTCGTGTTTAGAAAATTAATGTAATATTAAAAGAAATTAATAAAGTATGTATTGTAGGAGGATAATAAAAAAAATTTCTTTCTCATAAAGAGAAAAATTTGTTTCAGAGAGAATTTGTTTTGAAGAAAATCCAAAGTATAAGAAAGTTCATCAAATGTTTCTTTAAAAGAGCACGCTATATGATTAAACTTAATTTGACAAAATTAAAAAGACGAATCTTTAACTTTAAATCTGCAAGAGCATAAAAATATTTTTTGAGATTTTTGTAGTTTTTGTTATAGAACTTGAATAAATAAACTTAGATTAATATCAAATTAACTGTAAGTACGTTCAAAGAGAGTATTTACTTTTATGCTCTTATTGAAACATGTTTAGATTCTTTTGAAATGAGAAAAAATTTATATTTCTTTTAACTATTAATTTTAAAAGATGTGGGGAATGTTTTCAATAAAGGTTTAAGTTAACTATACTTGCAGTATGATTGTAAAATAAAAAGAAATATTTTATAACGAATTTTTATTAGAGATCATTGCATTTTAAAATATAAGTTTTCCATAAAAATCAATTTTTAAGCATAAAAACGAACTTCTTTTTTCAATTTTATTACAATTGAAAATACTTATAAATTTGAGTGTTTCCTGACAGCTTATGTTTATCTGTACCATATTTTTATAAACTTGAGTGTTTCAAAATAGCATATCTTTACCTGAACTATATTTGCGTACAGTCTGTTGACTAATTAAATTGTGGAAATTTAAAATTTGGAAAAATTATTATTATAATGAAAAATGCTTTGGAATTTGGAAAATAGTTTATTCAATAACGAAAAGTCATAATATTTTTAAACATTAATAATTAGCAATTTCTTTCTGTTTCGTAAATAAATCAATTCAAAATTAATTTGACTAATTTTATTGATATTATACTATACATTATTAAAATATTGACATTTAAGATTGCCCTTCATTTATTTTAAGTGGATTTTCAATATTGCATACATATATAAGTATTTGGTAAAAAAAAATACTTTTATTCATTACGTTAATCGTACGAATATTAAAAAACAAGAAGCGTACATTTCATTTTGCATTAAAATATTATTTAGCATGTGTTTCTAAACTATGTTTAGAAGGATTGATGTACAAGGATACACTCATTCGATATAATTTTATTTTAAATATATGAAACATTTTGTCTGTAATAAAAAAAATTTGAAAGATTTATAAATATACATATATGCTTATATATTTATATACATCAAATTTAAAAAAAACTTTCTGAGCTTTATATTGCCATAGTCTAAATTCAATGCCACATGTTACTAAATAATTGGATTATTTATCGCCATGTGAGCAGCAAATGTATTTTTAAAGTTGAATAAAATTTTTACTTTGAATTGTTGATTATTTCTGAGAAACAGTATATTTATACAAATGTTCTTTTTTCGATCAAGATTGTTTTTTTATTGAGCAATGACTCTGATTTTGGTATTCAAAATATTCCTTTGTTTTATATTTTATTCATTTTATGTTCAAATAATGATAATACAATTTTTCTTCCTAATCTTTGATGTGGAAACAAGATTTTGATAGAAAGTATCATGTTTTATTGATTTTCTTTTGTCACTTTTTGAAAAATGTTCTAAAATTCTGAAAGATTTTTCATTTTTTTTATTAAATTGGAAACTAAGAATATTTATTTCATTATAAAATATTTAAATTCTTATTATTAAAATATAGATTTTTACTATTTTTTTACAGATTACAGAAAACAGATTTTTAAAATAAGAATATTTAGAAAAGTTATTCACTAGAAATATTTCTTAGAATACATTTAAAGCAAAAATTATATCCTTTTTTCAACTTAGATAAGGCTATGTTATCCTTCCTGAATAAAATCAGTTGTACGTATATATTTATTATTTATATACAATCTATAAAAGCTTTAATGTACATATAAACTTTATATTTTTAAATTCCCACTCTGCATGGATTTTTTATTAAAAAGTTTAAGACAGTTAATTCTGACTTTATATAAGTACTTTTACGTTTTTCATAGAAATTATAATAAAACAGAAACATTTACTGAAATATTAACTCATATTTTTAAGCTAATATTTTTTGTTTCAAAACCATTTGTAAGAACATTGTCAAATTGAATTTTAATTTAACGCTATTTAACATGTACTTTTGCAACAGTATACATTAAAATAATTTTTTCTTAGTTCCCAAAAAAGCAAGATTAAGAATGAAAAAGAGATAGATGCAATTAAGAAAATAAAAACTATTCAAAATCTAGGATGGTAATTAATAAGATTGAATGAAAATGAAAATTTTTATATAATTGCAACATCACAAAAAAAACTAATTCGACTAACAGCTAAATAATTAATTATAACTTATGTTGTAATTTTCTGAGTTACTTATTTGGAATTCTTAAATCAATCATCAGTATATTTAAAATGCTAGTAATATTTTAACTTAGTAGTGAAAATAGACTTTTTTTAAAGTTATATATGTGAACTGTTAAAAATATTAAATACTCATATTTCTTCAAAATGTATTTATGTTATTTGTTAGAGCACCATGCATACACATAATTAAATATGTTATTCTATATTTTTAATCTAAACAAATTAGTTAACTCTTTGAAATATATCCTTACACACATCATCTACTGTTTCTCAATCATCAGATATTCCTGCATAAATTACTGAAATTGATATTCTTTTCAGATATTATATTTATTTAAATACTCCAATTGTTAAAATTTATTGCATAAATTAATTTTGAATTAAATTTCTTATTGATAAAGTTCAAACCGTATTTATTATTAGTTCTTAAATATGTTTACCAATTCTCTGTCTTGAGAGTTTAATTATTCACTAACATTTTTCAAAGTATTTAATTCAAATGACAAATAAATTTTCAGAAAAATAAAAAGGGGTAAATAAAAAAGTAGTAATTTAATATAAAACAGAATATTTAAATTTATATTTATGTTTTCCATATTAAAAACTCTTTAGTTGTCAAGATATTATAATGTTCTTTCATATTAAATTATTACAGATAAAGTTAATTGAATAAAAAAAGGAAATTTACTGCTTAAAATAAAGCATTTTTAGAATCTTAAAT
Source organism: Latrodectus geometricus (assembly GCA_026290005.1). NCBI lineage: Eukaryota > Metazoa > Arthropoda > Arachnida > Araneae > Theridiidae > Latrodectus > Latrodectus geometricus. The sequence goes on from JAPDSC010096030.1 coordinate 23,674, forward strand.
ATTCTAATAATCATTTTATAGAAAATACTTAGAATATTAGCTATATTTAGTTTATATATAAAATTCAATTTGAATAACTTTTCTCTCTATTCTTAAATATTTTGAATTTAGCATAAGAATTCCTGATATTAAAGTAAAATATGTGACGTGAATTTTATTTCATTAAATTGAATACTAAATGATGATATTTGAAGATATCTTGTATTTCTTTTAAAGCAATACTAAGCAATGAATAAAACTCTGAAATTTAAAATATTTACAGAAAGTTATTAAAAAGCACATAGTGAAAAAGCATCTGATTGGTTAATAAATGTAAATGGTTGCTAAAGGAAACTTTGCATGTACAAGGATGAAAATATATTTCTGAATAACGCAGGTATCAATTATATTAAAAAGATTTTTAGGTTTTATTCCCCTTTCAGTTGGCACGTTGTGATGACAGTGAAAAAAGGTAATTTTAATAATAGAATACTTCACTTGATTTAACATTATAGGTTATTAACGGCTAATTGTATGAAGTAGAATTACAGTCAACCCAACATTATGTTAGAGAACACTTTCTTTGCCAAACCTAATCTATAGGACAAAAATTTTATGCAATGGAAATTTTATTATCAAGATAAAAATATACAGTTACTTATCATTAATAGAAATTTTATTATAAGTAACATATATATGGTAAGTAAGAAGTCTTGTAATATTGAATTAATAAATTTAGTAAATTGGAAACTTAAAAGAATAAAGTACACATTATAAATTAATATACATGTGTACACAAAATGCTTCTTAAAAGAATCTTCAAGAAAACAATATCTCTGTGCTCAATGAAAGAAAGTTTTTGAAATCGCATCAAGAATTAATATTTACTGAGAAAAACATGAAAGTTCTTCTTCCATCATAAAAGTTGTGAGTACGCGACGGACACTCTTTATTTTCAAAATTTTCGCCAACTAGATGTTACCTTAGCTCAAATGAATGATGTAACTTGCTAAAAGCAGATCTTGAATTATCAAAACATTTTTTGTTATAAATTGATATAGTAATTTTCCAATTAATGTGTTAAACAATATGAAAGTGGATAGAATTTTTGCATGGTCCAATTCCTCCAGAAAAAAATTCCTTTACTATTTTGAAAAAAATCAACGTTGTTTTCTAAGAGTCTAAGAAGACAATTCTCTTAAAATCTCTCTTGGAATTTTTCTTAAGATTTGCCTTAATGGTAATGTTCTTTGAAATATAATTCAATAACTACCTTTTTTATAGACAGACGGTAGAAGAAAGTAACATGGGAATTTTCAAAAGAGAGGAAGATCTTGATTAGATACTGCAATTGTGTAAAGGTACTAAAATGTTGTTTGAAAAAACTAAAATAACTCCTTGTTTATAAAAAAAATTTTTTTTAAATGGTGTGTTATTTTGTGTTAAAACTGATTTTAATTTGTTAATGATGAAAATATATATTAATATAACTGAATAGATATGTCAAATTCTATAAGCGCAAGTAGGAAAATAAAACACGATCTTTTAAGCCTGAAGTATATGCTACTTATAATTAAATAAGGAATATTTTTTTATAAAAGTGCTTATAGTTAAAAATATTTAATTTAAATACCAATTTTCAACATAAAAGCATTTCACTTTCAATTTACTTTATATTTATATTTTTTATTAAGAGACTTGTTAACACTATTTATTAGAAGAAAGAAAGGTTCATAATATATTACATGGAACGATTGTGGTTAATATTAAAACGTGAATTAATAATATTTTTATATAACATGCAGAAAACAAAATTTAAATTACTACTTAATTAGATTATCTTTATTTTAATGATAAAATTACGATGTATTTGGGATATCTAAAAATAATAACTAAATAATCTCAACCTAATTTACATCATATGAAAAAATAATGTAATCATTGAAAAGTACAATTTTTTCAGAAATGAATCATTCTCATGTCTATCGATTTCAAAGTCCAACTCAAAGTTCATAAATCATATTTTCCTGATAATTTCTTTTAGAATAATTCAATATAAATAAATATTAATAAAAAAGTTTTGTAAAAGTTTTTCTTATGATACATTTCCTTCAATTCGGATGATTTATTATAAGATATGAACAAATTTCTTCCAAAAATAAGTTGAAGTTTATTATTTTTTTGCATTTTTTTAATACAAATTATGTTTAATAAATTAAATTGACCATTGACTTAAGGCATTTCTACCTTTATTTACATTACTCCTCTTAATATTAATAAATTAAATAATTTATTTTTCCATTAATTTGAATTTTTTAATTTAAACTTTAATTTACAATACAAATATCATTTTTAAACTTAAGTTATGTATTGTCTCAAAGTATTTCTGTCTCATGAAAAGCAAAATTCTGAAACTCAGTGCAATAAAGTTTGATTTATATTGTTCGAAATTGTCTTTATAATTACATTTTAAGCTGAAAAACATTCCTCAGGATAGAAGAAAAGAATACATATTTACTACGATAGCTATTTACATTTGTATTATCATAACGAATCTACCATATTGAAATTATATCCTGTATTTTTATAGAAATTTAATTTCAACGCGTTCTATTATATTCAATTAACTTTATTTTTTCAAAACTGTTTTCAACATTGTTCATCGTGCAATAATGATTATAACGTATCGTTATAAAATTGTACGTCATCGTAGGACATTATGATATCATTATATCAATTTCAAAACGTTTTAAATTTAATAAAATTTCAAAAATTTAAATAATAAATTGCACTGAGAAAGGGAAAACAATTGAGAAATTACTTTTATGGAATTAAACACAAAAGTAATCTGTAGTATTTATGAATAAAAGAATGCACTGCGTTATTCATTGCGATATGACAAATTATAATAATAGTTTGTAACTGGAATATTATAAATATAAATTGATAAAATATCCAGTCATAGATAATACATATATCAAGAATAATAGAATCCAACTCTGAGCAAGGGTCAGAAATGTATGCTGGTGAAGAAAAGCAACAACACAACTGTAAAGCAGAAGTGCGTTAGCTGAATAAAAAGTAAATTGTAAATAAAGAAAAACTACAATATCATGCCAATATGTATAATATTACAAATATTTAATTCTACTTAATTAATATTTATGATAAATCAAGAATTGAAAAATGATTTATTGATTAAATTTGAATTTAACTTTAAGAATGCGGATTACCATTTTCTTAGAATCCAATATCAAAATAACTTTTTATAATTTATTTATCACCAATTGTGATTTATGTTGAAAAAAAAGGATAAAACCCAAACTATTATGCAGATTCCAATTTTATTATAAAAAGTTTCTATGTTTCTTATTGAAATAATTATATATATATATATATATATATATATTAAAATTAAAATTTTTCAATACATAATAAATAACGTTTCGTCATAATTTTAAGTCATATTCAACTGATAGTAAAAAGATTATTGAGATTTGTATGAAATGAAGTCATTTATGCAAAAATATTAAACTCTTCTAAGTATAACACATTTTTCTTTACAAACTTAGTATTTATTAGATAATGGCAAAAAGAAAAGACAATGATTTAGAGATTTAATATTTTTCTCTAAAACACATTATATACTTTAAAAACATTTTTGGAGTTCATATTAAGAAAAATAAAGTAATGTAAAAATAGGAAAAAATTATAAATTTAATGTTGCTCTAAATATGTGATTATTATTATTTCCCTTTATAAAATATAAATTTTCACCTTATACACAGTTTACGCAATTTTTTTGAGAAATACTGATTTTGATTTTATTTTCTGAATCTTTTTGATATCTGGCAAATATATTCGTTTAACTAATATAATAATTTTGCTAAATTACATATTAATATTATTGTATTATACACTCATTTATATTAATATATCAATTATTATACATACAAATCGTATAATACAAATTAGTAATTTATGCCTTTCAAAAATAATATCTTGCCAATTTATTGATGTAAAGGCTTTTACATCTTTAAAAAAATTAGTTTTTTTTACATCCAAAAACTAAAAAATCAAAGTATAATACATATTCGGATGTAAATAGCTTAAGACATAAGCTAATTCTCGAATCGTTAAAGGATATTTTACAAGCAAAAAAAATTGAAATTTACTGGCTTATTCTTTGTATCAGATTATTCTTTAGCTACTATCATATTTCTATTCTCACAATTCATTTCAGTTAAAATTGAAACAATTCATTTCATTATTATTTGAATATTTTGTTCAAGTTTGCAAGAAAAGGCATTGTCTAATAAATATGATTTTAATTTCAAAAAGGTTTTTCATTAACTCTTTATTGTTATAAAGTTTTTTATCTCATACATTTTTCTAAATACTTCCTGTTCAAATAAATTAAAATTAAGAAAAGTTTTCTTTGTAAAAAATTTTGTAATTTAAAATATATCATAAAATAAAGATAATTTAAAATATATTCTCATACATAGAAACACAGATCCATGTTCTCATTTATAATTTCAAGTATTTTGCTTCTTTTTATTCATAACAAACATTTTTTTAGTTGAAAATATGCAATAATATTTAGAAATTATAGAAATGAGATATATTCTACACTACTTATTTTAACAAGTCATATGCGAGCAAAAATATTTTATTTAAAAATTAAAGTACTTTACCTTTAGGAAACATTCATCTACGGTGCAATCAACGCAAAATATTTCAGTAAAAAAAATAAATGAATTAAAAATTATAAAACTAAATAAAGGTATGTTAGAAATATTTTGAAAAAATGTTAAAGGTAATTGAAAGTTTTTAACGAATTCAAAAGATAGGATGTGAAAAGAAAACATGTTGAACTAGAAAAATGTTAAAAAATAATATTTAATAAAAATAACGCATATGAATCAGCATTCATATGTTATAAATTTATGTATAATACACATATATTTATATAAAAAATTTAAAATATATAGGTAAAAAATTTTCAACAATTAAAATTTCTAAATGGTCTAATAATGAAATTTAGACTTGAATTGATATAGAAATCTTTTCAAAGAATTTTTAAATGCCAACGCATTAGTTCTAGTATCTTTATTTGAACTAAATTTACAGGATATGAATAGGATTGCGTGACTAAAATCATTCAGTGAAGCATATCAAAGGAAACTTCTATAATTCACAATGGAATTTTTACTTCAAACAAATTTAAAACTCTTTAATAGAAAGTTTGGAATACGTTTATAAACCTCATTAATGTTTTACGTGTAATTCAGCAAAACAAAGAAAAATATCAGTACGCGTTCACAATTAAGTCCGATCTTATGTAACAGGAATAATTATTTTTCCAATCTAACTGAAAAGACATTGAGAAATTGAAATAATGTACTGGAAAGTTTAAATATAGTTAAATAAGTAATTAATATTAAATCACTGCAAAACATACGGTTGTAAGCAATAATTATTCTATAATTAATAGAAAGGGAATGTACATTAGATTTATAATTTATTTTGTATTTCCAATGGACGATCTAATAAAATTTGTATTGGATGTAAATATGAAATGTAACTTGTACAACGATCTGCATACTTAAAAACAAAAGACACAATTGAACATCAGTCAATATTGAACAGTGAAAGATTTTTGCTTTTTGCATCATTTGAAATAAACGATTTTGGACTTTTCTCTCTGGATTTCCTTTCTTCCGATAAATAAATACTATTTTCGATGAAAATATCAACTAGTAATGAAAAATGCTGTTGATGGTTAAAATGCTGACAAAAGTTATTGGTATTAGTTTAGTCATTATTTGATATTAGATAAAATGCTAAAATATTTTATAATAGCCTTTAAATATTTCCTTATATTAGGGTTAAAATTAAAAGATTCTATAAAACTATTTAATTTGAAAATGATCAACCTGAATATTATTTGTTGTTTATAAAATTTCAGAGGTATCTCAATTAATATTTTAGGAAGTGTTAACAGAATAAATATATATTTTAACTTATTGTTTTCAGAAAATCTAAGTTTTCAATTTAACTTTTGAAAGATTAAAAACTATTATTTTATAGTACATTTATTGGAATATGTTTTTTTTCTATAAGTAGTGCATTCACTAATCAATCGTATACTTTTTTTAATTTTTCAATTATTTTATAATTATTTTGCAAATATATTGGAGCAATTTTCTTTATAAAGCCTCTTTATAAAGATTGGCTTTCTCAATAAGAATACAAATACGAAATAATATAATAATGAAATAAAAGTAAAAATAAATATTCTCTAATCACAAATATGCAAATCTGCTTAGATTCAGTATTTTTAATCAAAATTTTATAGTCTTATTAAAATTAAATCTTCTTGAAAATTGTTTAAGTCATATGAAGTGTACAAAAATGTTATATTTTTAATTACAGTTTTATGGCTTTTAAATTAAATTTAAGCTGAATATTTTTATGGTATATATTGTGCTTAATTTTAAGCACAATATAAAATTA